>CAJHQP010003800.1:0-62612 GCA_905132765.1 Moricandia arvensis | reverse complement strand
GAGAGAGTCGCGGTGAAGGCACCCTCAGAACTATTATAAGACGGGATCGTCCGAATTACAGTAGTTGAACAGATCTGATGGCTGTTCGTTCCCCATTTCACACAAAAGGATTAGTTCAAATATAAGGGGTAGAGTACGTTCTTTGCAAACTCCATAAAATGCCACATCTACTTGCACGATACAGTACTAACATACACTCTAGTCGTGAGGCAACTATTACGTCGATGTAACTACATATCATTCCTTTCTTTGTGGCAATCTTCTATAAGCGTGGATGAACGGAGAATTGAAATCAATTCGTTCGTAGCTGTTATCTTCTGTCGATCCTCTATGATTTCGCAAAGTCCCTATATCAGGGATTCGAAGATCAGCGATCGTTCATACTATAAGTCTTCTCACTTTTTATCTCTGGGAAAGAAATATTTACAATTTGAGTCGTGTGAAGGCCATAAATTAATTACTTAATCTCGTTTTGCAAGAGGACTGTTATTCGAATTAATTTTTTTCTTACGTCCTTCATTTTTATTATAGATGTATATCTGTTAACTATATTTTTATTAGAAACGAATAGATTAACTAATTTTGATTGGAGAGGATGAGATTCGTAAGTATAAAAAAAGCAAGTAGAAGGGATATAAGAGATATGAGATACATCGAATGACTCTATGCGGTTACATGTCCTTGCTTTCTACGGATATTACAATTTTTTTTAGCAAACGTATCTAATAGACAAAATGTCGAGGAGATAAGAATAATCAAACGAGAGAACGTAGAACAGAGCTGACCCTAATTTTCCGTAATAGAGTAAAGGGGGGCTGTTTACCAGCTCACACACACACTGGTCCATGCGGTTCTAAACCGAAGGAAACAATCATTAGTCTAATGAGGCGGAACCCATAATTGGTCCTGAAGATCCCAAGCTCATGAAGATGAGTTCTTTCTATCCCAATCTAAGAAATATCCAAGAGACGAAAACATTCTCGGAGCCTATACACTACGCATAAGTGGCGCCAGTAAGAGTTACAACCATTTAAAAAAACCCAGTTACGACCTTATATTTCATTTATATCGTTTTACACTGTGTGATACTTATCCAAAGTCCTCAAGCGATTGGAGGGCACCAAATGATTTGCCCTTTTTTCCTACTCTAAGAACGCCGAGTAATGCCGAATCATACGTTGCGTCAGATTGTGCCCATGAAGCGATCGTACAACTTAAAAATTGTGCGAGACAACTTATATTTAGAACTATATTAATGATCAACTATGCCAGATCACCGAGATCAATCATACACAGCACCTGAAACATCGAAATAGTAATCCATCTATAAACACTTGTAGCCTCCCAACCTTTGTTTTCTATTATTGATCAACTCTTGCTCACTATTATATAATTTAAGTGCACAACATTGCTCGACTTTATGATATTCAGCAGTGCTCTAGACATCAAACAAAACCACACACACACAAATTTCGTAATGATCATCTCCAAATAATACAGCTCTTTTCTGAGCATCTTCCGTTTCCACACACGATTTTATTTCTCCATATTCGGCTTGCTTACATCCCAAAAATATTCGTATTAATTTTCTTTATCGATATATCAAACTAGATGATACACGATCTTAAATCTTATGTTAGTATACTCATAAATCGCTTTTACAAACCGAACAAAAATTATCAGTTTATGTATTAACAATAAAAAACTATTATTCTCAAATTTCACAAAGATTAAATAACCCGTTGACAGCGAATAGGTAGTAAGCTATTGTAAGAATGTAAGACTAGAGACTAGAATAAGCAAAGAGGAATCCGAGTAGATGAAAATTCTATTTTCTATATCTTCTATCGGATTCCTACCATAATGTGCTCTAAATCCTAGTAAAATAGCAATTGGGGCCTCAAAATAAAAAAATTGTCGAGAGAAATTACTAAATGGGTATACCTCAAAAAAATTACAACAAATTCTCTTTTGTACATCTATAAGACAAGCATGCACTTAAATATATAATTTCATCAGAGAAAGGCATAATCAATCTTCTAACTATTTGAGAGCCAAACCAACTTCGATACACAAGAATATTGTAATAAAATAAATATTAGGAAATAATCTAGAAATACATAGCCGAAAGAGTAAAAACTATGGGCATATATTTCATTCTTAAGAGATGATGAGAACGGGATTATATCAGTGCTATCGTGCACAGTCGTACTTAATATAGCCTAAACTACATCTCTGCTATATATAAGCGGGGTTCAACTGGAAATACAGTTTGTGACAGGAATATAATTCTGTACTTATGTGATGACTAATGGCCTCTACAATCGTCTCAATGAGATAGCACACACTCGTAATCCGATTTTCCTCTGCGCGATCCTACACAAATGTATTAGTTCAGAAGAATACATATTGTTGAAAGAAAATCACCACTTAGAAGATCACACGAGAGGTCATGGTCTTTTGTAAAAATACACTTGTATTCATTAATAAAATTATCAAATTTCTAAAAACACTACTTAGAGTATGTACTTTAACTGCCTGAGAGAGTAGGCATATATCTAATAACTAGTACGAACTAATGCTATGCGCAAAGACATAGAGATGAGCAGACTGAGAGACGTATGCTGCAATCCGTTGCTCAGCACTCGCATAGACCAGCGCGGGCAAATATTGCTGAGTTTATCCTCTCATAATTAATTATATATGCATTTACGATAAACATATACCCACATCGACACATGAAGAGAAAAAAGCACCCAATATAATGACTAGGCGTAGAAAGATATCATCCATTAAGACGAGAGCACTCAAATAATAGAATAATTCATATATATAACAGGAGCAAAGGCACTAAAAATGGAACAAGGAGCGTGTAAATATAAGGTGTGTGAAGAAGTTTTTAATTCACTGATACTAAGATATTATAATAAATTGAAGAGCGGAATAGCAAACTCATTATACAAATAAACAATTCTAAACCATTTGTCTACAGAAATGTTCTATATACATAAAGTCAGCCTAAGTAACTAATTACATCTTCCCATGCACATATATGGATATCTAATATAGAGATACTTATACACATGCTATTAGAGCACACAGAATATCACCATCATTCTAATACCGGAACAGAGCGAGAGCGGTTGTCTTCAGTCTTACTATAGACTAGATTCCATAATATGCGAGAATTATACTAATGTACAGAAGATAATCATAATATGCAGAATTTCTAGTAGCTATAAAAGAGACGCAGAGGAATGATCACCACATGATTAAACATAGTTGTGTTATTCGACAGTAAATAGTCACGCTTACTACAATCTATATCATACCATCATCCATATAAGCGGCATTGTAAGTAATATCATGATCAATTCAGATAGTTATATAACTAGTTATTACGGCATTAATAATCAATAATCTTTTGTAAAAGTTTGCTTTTAAACAATTATATAGAACGTTACTTCCTCCATTACAACACATTATGGATGTAACCTTGATAATTGAGCACAGGAGAACCTAATCACAAAACGTATATATATATGTAACATTTAGTGAGAGATATTAAATAATGGTTTTTTTACTGGTAGAAATCTAATTCATATATAAAATTAACTCTTATAAACCTAATCTATGGCCTAAACCCTATAATTAGAAAACTAGGGCCTGTTGACTTATAAAGAAAGAGTATGTAGATACATAACATCCCACTATTTAATGATACATAAGGAAGTATGATATAATTTTAATATAAGGTATGATTTTATAGAATGAGATCTCACACATAAATAATATCAACGATCACATTACAGATAAACCAGAAATATACGAAAAACAGACTGATAGTCATCACATGTTCACTATATAATGATATGAATTATGAACGCAGTTTATATAGATATTTTTGGGATTCACACATACCTTCCATATCATAACAACACACATAACGAAATCATAAAATTATATACCGCTACGTACATACTCCTGACATCTAAATACATTTTTTACTTACTAATGTCATTGTAATATCGATCTTTAGAACCTGGTATAATTTTCTAAAGAGTAATCTCCAAAGTTGATTTTCTTAACAAGGAAGAATATATTTCTCAGGTTCCATCCACAACACACACACTTTAGTAATAACAAAAGGTGTCGCAATCAAACCCTAACAAATATCATCTTATCCCAAATAATGTAAGACAGTCTTCACCTAAAATTCAACTGAGATATAATATAAAAATATAAAATTTTTGAGTTATCAATACACAGGTCTCCCGAGCCTACAACTCTTTCAGAGTTTAACAAATTTTATACTCTTAATCAACTATATGTTGTTGATAAAGATAAATGATAATTAAAAAATTACTAACAATAAACAATCATTAATCTACAAAACATATGCTACTACTAACAACCATTTATTTAACACGTTAATTCACACCTGATTATATAATTACTAACCAACTAAATGGCTACAATGATGACCTGTTCACGATAACTCGCGTATAATAATTCTAATTATGCTGAAGACAAGATGAGTCACTATTGAAGTCAGATGATTGTAGATAACAGACTAGATAGCGTATTTGCCATAATCGAGCTAGAAGTAGTACTAGTTGCCTGACAAATTGTCATATGTATTCAAGCAAATGAGATAATAATAATTGCGAGTATAACTATATAAAATTTTCCCCACAAATGGAAAACAAGAGGTATCGATTGCCTACGTAAATTTCAGATGGTTTCACGATGATCCCAAGGCAATAATGGATTCATCAAGATAAGTTTGTAGAAGCTAGAATCTTATTCCTACCTTTGCACGTAGAGAGCACTTATAACTAACATTCTTGTCAATGCTATAAGAGAACTCACTATGATGTGTTAAAAAGAAAACGATCTTAAGTATGTACAAAATCCAATAAACTATGATACTATAGTTAACTTTTATATTTTGAGTTAATTAATGAACATCACAAAAATATCATAGTAATTGGATAATGTAGCTGTACGAAAACCATTATCACAAACATTTGGAGATAAATCGTCGATCTGGCTAATGCCACTACAGAATGTTACAGTCACTGCGACTTGATCTTTTTTCAGTTTAACTTGAACAGTTAAAAACAAAGAAATACAACCATACATACAGAGTAAGTATTATCTACAATCATAACACTAAATAAAGTAGTAAAACACCTATGTTAAATAACCTTCCCCCCTAATCAATAATTACTAACAAGATAGAAAATAAAATTAAGACATTCAAGCAAAATCAGTAAGAGATAAAAGGATACTCACGGAAGAATTGAAAAACATCAACACCATAACTCTTATCTCAGTAACTTTATTCAAACTTCTCTTCTACAGTGTCATACAGGATATCACCATCAAGCGCATCTGCACATATTAAACACAACCCCTACATCTTCGCTTATTAGACCGTACATGCAAATTAAATGAAGAGCAAGATTTAAGAAGACTCTACTATATAAGCGATCCGAGGAAAAGAAAGTATAAAGAGCGAGTTAGTTTTTGCAAAGATTTTCCGGACGTGTATGATGAAAGACTCGACAATCATACATGAGCGATCTCAGCAAAAGCTTCAAAAAACCGCATATTATCCTAAGCTCTCAGTCATCTCCTTTGAAATCTAAATAATGTGTAGGCGAAAAAAATTTGTAGTGTTCCAATCAAATGTCTTCAACAATTATACAATGCAGTAACAATCGGCTTAATTGATGGATTTTTAATAAGAAATTTGTGAGTTTTAAATTAATTAATTTACATCCGCACTCTAATAATTATACTCCTATATATATTTCCCTACAAAATCAAACCTCTTTCAGCTCTATATCCGCAAGATCACCAATCATTTTCACCAAAGTTATTAAATCTCACACGTGCCTCTGATAGTTGTACAATTTACTAATATAAAAAATGAACCATTTACTTCATTGCGCAAAAGCCTCCATAACCGACCAATACATATTACATAAGTTAAGTATGCGGTAGTGTGGAATTAATCTGAACATAAGAAAAACCCTCACTATCTCACACAAAAATCATAACACCCTCAAAAATCACTGCGAATAGACATATCTTTGCAATTGACTTTCATTTACTTGTAGCATGTCTAATTGAGATGAGAATATTTTTTATGTCAAGTGAATTACCACTTTCAGTAATTAAAGATGTTGCATCGAATGTCTGACCAACATCCTTACCTGATGAGGTGGGTAGGGGAGAAGACAAAAAGTTTTGTAAATTTTTGTGTTGTATCAAAATAACATCTACCTATTTATGGAGATTCGTTAATCATGTTGGTCAAGCACATGTCAACTTTCTCAGGTTGCAAGATGAACAAGTCTAATCAAGCACAGTGAAAGCGTTCACTCTAACCCAGAGGAAGAGTTATGCATCTCGGCAACTCTCCCTCTAATAAATATACTCCTACACTCATATTTCCTCAAAAAAACTGTAGAGAGTCATCTAACTTTGAGCACGTGTTCTAACTTAATCAACTTTGTTTATATGCCCAAGTAAAATTATTAGTATGTACGAAACCTTTTTATTGAATATATATTAATATAATCGTATAATCATTATCGTAGCAATATATGTCTATAGAAACCTAGCAAATCCGCCAGAATCACATAACATTAGATCATACCTCTGGCGACTTCTGTAATTGGCCTACACAGTTAAGTTGTTTTCTAGTATATTTCGTTTCCCATTGTGCATACTAACGAGTGCATCTTTAACAATGTCCTTCTTAAAACACACCAGACAGTGTAATCCAGTTGTGGCTGTGGACGCTCCCCCTACAACTGCGGCCTATACAATTCTTCGAAAAACGAAAAGATATTCATTCTAAAGTCTTTACTTACTATAGCAATCCCAAGATAGATATAAGTGAAATGACAAACAACTTCTTAAACAAATGACTTATTACACGTAGTCTCAAATCGTCTATCAAGTCCATCTTTCTTACTCTCATCCCACAATACTCATAATCCATCACTTAACTCCTCAACCAATTTTTCTTCTTTTTGGAATGCCATCGCGTGAAACTCATTCTCCCTCCACATATTGTTGGCAATGCCAGATAAGTTTATTTGGCCTAATATTACTTCTACATTTTGAAGACTGATCCCATTTCACCATATAAAGTGGACCGATCCACCTCATGGGTTCTTCACCTAAACTATATCATCTCTGCTCTAGAAGGTTTCCGTAGAGGAGATAATGAAGATTCTAATCTAATACCTCTATACTACTTTTGCGTGCGTCCTGAATGATTAAATATACTATTGACATTTAGATGGTAGTGAGCTCAAACATCTACTTCCATCCTCATCTACCTTTAACTGAGTTCATACGTCTACCTTCATATGCAGTCTGGCCATCTCTATGTTCCTTCTTTGCTATCACCTTCCATCAGAAACAACAACATCACAAGCTACACACATTGTCAAAACTTACGCCACGAGACCACAGTCTCAATCTATGCTGGTCCATTTCGTCTGACACAACAAAGTCACATTTACCACTGGCAATAAAATTTTAGACATCTGTCCCAACATTCTCCCTATGGTCACTCGCTCATATACTTCTCGAAAGTATACTCAAGTTATTCTCATGTGTTCTTTTTTTTCTCACGACCAAAGTCTGAGAGACTCGGATATGAGATAGATAGTTTTAGCATGCTATAGCACCTTGTTCCAATTTACTTAAACTATTGAGCAATTTGGTATAGTCGCTAGTTCAAATAATTACATATGTTTAACATTGTTTTCTAAAATTTTCAAAAACATACGATATACAAAACCGACTAAATCAATTACATAGACTAGTAATCTATGTACGAACGAATCTAGAAGTGCATCTCAACAACATGCCAACAGAGATACCAGAATAATTAAGCAATACTGCCTCTATGCACGAATATAGATTTAACGATGGATTACACACTCACCTAAGTCTACAAAGTAGAAGAGAGTGTACTGAACCACAGGATAATCAGCAATAACAACTCTAACTCAGTTCCTCACTCATCAACTTCTGTTCGATTTGATTCTTACTACATTTAGAGGAATCCAAACGCGATGAATAATGGCACACATCTAAACAAAAACACAAAGCAAATGACAACAGACAAGATATCAATGTTAGTCAGAAGCAATCAACACATATCAAATATTTCGCCTATCTCGTCAATTTTTAAACGTCTAGAATACACCTCATCAACAATTAAATTCAACATCAAATCAAATACATCGATTATACATATCCGGGAAGTCCCAGACGGTAAGAACGTATAAATGCGCCCTTCCCTAAGGTTCCTATTAAAACTCACATCAAATAGTCGACTCTTCACATTGAGCATGACAACACTGCATCCAAATCA
The DNA here is from genome assembly GCA_905132765.1 of Moricandia arvensis. Lineage (NCBI taxonomy): Eukaryota > Viridiplantae > Streptophyta > Magnoliopsida > Brassicales > Brassicaceae > Moricandia > Moricandia arvensis. The sequence goes on along the minus strand of CAJHQP010003800.1, from coordinate 54,205 downwards.
TGATATCATTGGGGTTTGGAAAAGTCATCAAACAAGAGACCAAGAACAAAAACACACTACTAAAAAAACGCTAGAGAGAAATATGTATGATAACAAGACTTGGAAAAGACTATCTTACAAAGATACATCACAGTACATGCTAAGACACAACGTACAATATTGGTCGCTCATTGAGGTTATTGATTCAAGCCTCCTAGCAAATGATTCAACATCATCCTTGGATGGGTGTCATTCCTTGAGGCCCTGAATTCAATGAATGTATCAGTCATACCATCACAGCACTGCTGAGATTCAAGAAACGACACCATTAGTATACTGACTGAAACATTCAAATTATACTAACTTCTGAGCTCAATAAACAATAACAAGTAATAGAAAAATAGAAAAATCAATTATACCAACATATGAGCTCCACCAAAACATACAAAAATCAAAAATCATGGCAAGCTCATATGACAAAAGACCACACTCTGAACAGTAGCATTGACCGCGTAAAATAACACATCACACACACATCATTACGTGTTTCATGATTGAAGTAGATTATCTCATATAACACCACCAAAAAAAAAGAAACAACACAGATCCACTAACCTAAAACACTGAATAGCGCAAATAATTCGTATAAATTAATCAAATCAAGATCCAGCTAAATAATCAATAAACAACATCTCGAACATTTAATCAACTGTCCCATAATAATAACAAACGAGAAATGTAATCAACATGACCCACAATAGGATGAGAACAGCAAAACAACAAATAACAAAATCAGAGCTACAATAACCAAACAACACCAAATGTTAACTACCAAATAGACGTCTAACGAAGCAATAAGCACTATAATATAATTAAACAAGTTGTTAGTCAAACCAAAAACACACCGACGACAATCCACAGTTATTCTGGTAGCACAAAAAACTCCGAAGTACCTGACTAAAACAAGAAAAGTAAAGAGTACTTACGACACACACAAAGTTGCGTGATATAAGCAAATACTTCAAAAACTATTGATATATGTCTTTTTAAAGAAAGATGCACAAGAATGATTTAGCTACTAAAGTAGTTAAAGCACCGCACAATACTATACATAAACGATAGGTTGATATCTGCATGCTGAGAGGATGGCAGTAAGAATAGGAAGAGCGCGCCCACGAGGAAAAAAAGAGAAAAGAATCACATTCGGACAGCATTTAAGAGTTATTTGTCTATTTCATAAATACGCATGTAATCTCATACACTGAGTAAGTAACCATGAAGACATGGGGAGTTCTGGAATACACCGTCGATCGAGAGAAAATAACAGAGACGAGGTGAGATAGTCAAGACTCTAGGTAGTAAGGCCAGGAGATCGAATCGAGATTCTTTACGAATATTGACCATCTCTGTTCATCCTCGCTTTCTTTCCGTTTTTATAACATGAAAAAGAAGGTGAAAAATATGAAGAAAGGACATAAATACGCCCATTTGCGTGTTTCTTTCTCAACCCATATTTACTCAACACTATTTCCTAGTGGGTTGAGATGTCCTCTAATCGGAAAGCCCGTACCCACAATAGACCCGTATAGGCCCGCTATAATTTCTATGCTCTCAAAATAACTATAGGGCCATATGTACCATATGAATGCCCAAACTAGAAATCATCTTATGTCTCATGCACAGAACATGCACTTTACGTGATAGCACCAAACGTCCCACCCAGCAGAATCCAGGTTCTCATTATATTTAAGTTCCAATCTACTAAACAAGTTGTTCACATCCAACAACCAAAGACTTAGTCTGCGTACGCCTATACAGCCATATTCTTTGATATTATAATATTAGCGTTTTTCAAAGCATCTACTAGACACCATAATAATACGAATGAGAAACCCAGGGAATCATTATACCTTGTTGAATTAGTAGAATGATTACTTCTGAGGACTGAGATATATCTATAGTCCCACATTCCACTTAAATGGTTAATTAGCGGTAGATTGAAAGAATAATTGTTGAATTAATGGTAGTACTTAATGCAATAAATAATGAGGTAGATGTTTGATTAGAATGGTGGTGGTGATATTGAGATCTGACACATGATTGGAACGACATAGAAATAATGGCAGTAATGGTGGAGGTGACAAATTCAAAAACCTGAGTGTGGAATATCTATTTAATTAATCCCATAAAACTTGTTATGTAATATAATAGAGATATGAACATATCCATAACAAACCGAAACACCAGACATATTAAAAATATTATAAATCACATCCAATTTCGAGTATAGAAACACAGTCCGTAGCGTCGATAATTTAGTATATCTTCGACACTTCCAAAAATAAATCTTGAAATATAAGAATTCAAGTACAATAACAACTTTCTTCAAAATAATACCACAAATTACTATCCAATAATATACCTTAAAAATGAAATCTTGAGTTATAAGTATCTTCAATTGTAATATAGGTCATCGAATCATTGCACTAAACCACATATCTGGATTCAATTGTTATGAATATTATACGATATAATCTATTTACCAGAGAATAAAAGGCAAGATTTGTTAGCATAAAGAAGATAAAAAAAAAACCGGGTAAAGTCACTTACAATAACAATATTGGAACAAAAACTTCTATACATATAATAAATTGTCATAGAAAAATAATCAAAAGAAACCACACTAATTTTATAATTATTGATACATTGTATAATACATTTTAATAAAATTATCAAATCCCAAGTGCTTCTAATAATCTTGTTCCCTTATCTATATGAGCGAGATAATAGTACACAGCAAATAAAGATTAGCTCTAATACCGTAAAAATATAAAATTGTATTACATTTATATTATTTAGTAAAACGTCTATTATAACATTTTTTACTTGAAATGCATTTTGATGAACAAAAAAAATAAGGGTTCTTTCTTTTTTCTCAGTGTATTATTTCTAGTCAAGCAACAAACACATATATAAAGACTTTTATCTACTCCGTTAGTACTTTAAAATGCCCTTGAAACTGATTACACTAATTTTCTTGATCTCATGAGAAATGTTCTTTCAAATTTCCTCTAAATTTTTAACAGCCTTATTCACTTCACGTATAATTTAGTTACTACTAAAATTAAAACCAACACAAGTATCTATTATAGTAATCTTGAGATTTTTATAGGCTCATGTGCTCATGCAACCTGGGTTAGTCATACAGAATATCTACAATGCGAGAGAGAACTAATATAAATATAATTAAATACAATGAAATTGAATATATACTGAAGTTGTGATATAAATTGATTGTCTATCCTATAAGATCTCCAAAACTACTATTTTACGCGTATCATTATCTGTAAAGCTATCATAAATTCAATACATTTAGGGTCATAAAACTAGAGCGAGTTTTTACAAATCAAGTTTATATTATTAGCGAGTTTTATTCACACCTCTGAGCAAGAAAATTCATAAACAATATCCCCAGCGCATATAGGGAAACAGTCGAAAATCATTCCTTTTATTGTCATCTGACATAGCTTCTCCTTTCATAATCACTTCTACTATACTCTACACCATAATTTGAGAGAAAACACAGAGAACTCATCATTCACTATGCTTAGTAGTCATAATTTCCTACATAAATTTCCTATCTACTTTATCTCTGTCTACCCGCGACTTTCTTAATTTAAGCAAGACAAGCAGAACGATGAGTATGTTACAGATGGGAGGAGCATACCAACAATCGGCGACGCATTGGTCCGGTCAGAGACTCCGAGACACACAGTACTCTCTATAGTAGCTCTCTCTTCTTTGGAGGTTTAGGAGGCATGTACTGATATATTCCCGAGGCAAACGAGTTTATTGGTTGGTTACCTGATTGGATTATAGCCTTTGTACGATTTATCAAGACAGAGTTTTTTTAGTACCCTATACCAACATATTGCCGAACCAACGTAATATCAAAGCTCTAACCTCGAGAAAAGCTATACTTTCGCATCTCACTCACATGCGACAATCCTCAGGTCAACTTCACGTTCATTGTTTTTTTGTCGATTTTCTACCCAAATTTCCGAGCGATCTATATAGAGGCAAGTAAGGATATATCTTCCAGAACAGAATAATACTAAAAAGAGAAAGAGAGGGCTATCAGATATATGGAATATGGGAGTGGTTTAATGAATAACTAAGAATTAAATAAAGATTCTTTGATCTTCGATAAACTAAGCTATGCCACCCTATTGTGGGTGACTATTGTCCAGAAATAACTACTTGGAAGATATTATACCCAACGAAGTGATTAACACAGTTCACGTATTGTGTCTGGATTAGCTTGAGTGAGTAATAAATAACGTAAATGAAAAATTATGCTAGACATTTCAGGAAACTTTGCAACTGGAAATGGACGAAAGTTTCGTATAAGTTTTGCTTGCTGTGCTGATCTTTGGCAGCTGTATCATATGTAGGAATGGTTCTTGTTAGTCTTGACCCAAAAAGCCAACAGCTGGTCCTTCCACACTTTGCTATATCTTCACTCTAAGCTATGGTAGACCTTTGATCTATCTCTTCTTAGCCCGCACAACACACCATTCGTCTTCTCCCAAGATCAGGGTTGAGGGAAAGAAAATCCCGATAAAGAGTCCAAAAAAATACGAATGTTTTGTACCATTAATTCGCTAGAATAATTAATTAATTAGCATAGTGAGATGAGTTTAATAACATTAGTTCTGGTCCGTAATACGACACAAGTTTTAACACGAGAACTTGCGAGAGAGAAACGAAATAACCTCAGTTCATCTAACTTCTCGAGGAAGGGAATTAAAAATAATCTTGTTTCATTTGTTTTATTCTTAATGTCTATCAAACTAACCTAGAACGTTCGATTTTCAGTGAGATTCTACGTTTAATTTGGGTATGAAAATTGGGTAATTATTTTGCTTAGTTCGATTCAATACATTTGGAATAGAGTTCAGTTTGGTATGAAATAACCATGCGATGTATATTTGTCGACATTTTTTATAATAAAAATTAAAACAAACTAACTGATAACTCGATAACGGTATTTTTAAAAAAAAAATCTGCTAAACTGAATCAAAACAAATAAACTGAAAATTTTCGGTACTATAAGGTTTAGACGATACAGCTATATGGCTATGGTTTATTATAATGGCTCGCAAAAGAGATGTTTGTTTTTTTTGTAAAAATTGACAAATTCAAAGGCAGCAAAATTTGCATACATCATCTGAAAATTTATCTTTAATGAATGAAATTTTTTTCGAAAATACGTTTAACATGATGATTAAATAGACAAACTTACTTTATCTAAATAATTTATAAAATATTTAGAAAACTCAACCCCGACCCATGTCAACATTAATCCTAAAAAAAATTAATCACTAAATTGTAACTCAAATGTTAATAATTTTGTGATTGAAGTATATTTTTGCACAAAGTATGGTATTAAGTTATCGTTCGTGATTTAGCATTTCTCTTCTTCTTTTTTTAGGTTGCGAAAGAAGGAAAGATGGGTTGCTGAACATATGCTGTTCTTGAGCTAAAGTACACCAACATTGGCCAACACTTTATCAAGTTGCTTCTCATTGTGATGTTACCTGTACCATATCCTTCTTCCTCGCTAACATTCAATCGGTCTGATTCCTGCTGGCGATTTGTCACTGGTCCGGTAGATCATCATGGTTTGATGCTTATAGTTCAACAGTATGAAATGTTTTCCTGATTGTAATGTTGTTTGGTTTTGTGGCACAGGCCTGAGATTGGCTCTCTGAGAGCTTAAAAGCGTGGGTAGAGTTTTACGATTTCAAGTCGATTGCGACTCTCTTTCTCATGTGGTGTCTCTCTGTGACTCCCAACCTTATTAAGCAAGAAACGAGGCTTAAAGAAAACAAAGTCAATGAGATTAATCAATATTTTTAGACGAAAATATGTGTATCACACTTTCATTTAGATGATCGACGAAGACTCTGATTACATGTATCCGATGATGAAAGTAACTTTTCTAACAAGCCCTTGTGTATCACATATTAGGAATGAGTTAGTATCTTAATTTCCAAAACCTATCATTGTTATATCTAATGGGATATATTGTAGCTCGAAAATGTAACTGGGAAAATACATCTCTCAATAGGGTTTCAAGGGCTTTTGAGTATCCATACATGTATTATTATAATGGCACAGAGGTATATTCACAATCTATTCTAGCTTACTACTTTGCATAACATCCTCCATGGAGATTAAAAAAAACACCTGGAGCGGTATATAACCTCGATATGTTAGAAGAAATGATGGGATGAGGTTAGAGGTAATAGGTGCAAAACATTGCCCACGAGGGCCCGAATTGCATTGTCACGTTTTATACTAGGTAGTAAGCTACAAACTTAAACAAATTTATATATAACGCAGAGATATCAATAGGGAATACGCTAAAGATGCGAGTTCCGGGTGAGTTCAAAAGGTTTGATCCCAAGAACGAACATATTCTCAATCTTGGAGAGCACCAAAAACGATGATAAATGTAATACTAATAGCATATGATTTTTTATAAGTAGAATATACGTCACGTAACTCACAAAGAAGATCTGATATAGTGTTTAATTTAGCAGAAGACATGATGGATGATGAAGTTCCAGAAGGAATGATATTATGGGACTGTTATTTTCTTTTCAGTTATGATGTTGAATTACTACCCATAACTATACTAAGCGAGATAACCTTTCAACCTCAAAAACATAGTATATATATATAAAATCTCAGATCTATGGAAGATTAAACCTGAAATATTAGAAACTTGCGTGAACCTAGAGATATACAATTACACAACAACTAAAATTTCTAAGTTGTCTAAGAAGAATTCACTTTTTTTCATTATCCACAAAGTTTATCTAGAGATGATATTTAGTAAAGAGCGTACTATTGACAATAAGTATAATGCCTTAGTAGTCTTGCACTAATACAATAATTTCTGTTTTCTGTTTCATGGTCTTCTAAAATATCACTGAATTTCAATTTCTAAGCTATTAGAATCCATTCTTAAGAGCCGTATATTTGTCTAATAGGGTAAATTTGTATTAGTTAACATAAGTATGAATATATTAAAATCAAAACTGTTCACACAACCCATACCCTCTTAACCTGTTGCTAGAGGAGTTTAATATAAACAACGTAATAAATAATTTGGATAAAGATTAACTATGTTCTATAATACACAATAAATCAGCATAGGAGCAATACTCCAATGTATAAACTATCACACATATTTCTCCTAAAATGTAGTAATTTCATAATGGAATTTATTTTGCTTCAACTTAACTATTAATATAATATAGAGTGAGCAACAATTGAAATCAATTGAAATGAACACTAATGCATTGACTATGAATATAATTGGAATATAATAAAATCCATCTTTTTTGCTCTATAGAGTGTATTGTGTAATTAATATTTTAGGTGTGACAGACAATGTTTATTTAAGTAACTCCATTTGTACATAAAAGTGGTAAGAGAATGAAATGTTTCTTTTATATCAGAAGAAGGAATTGCTCTTAGGCTGCCTACACTTATCCTAGTACACCAATGATTCATAGAGTTATAACTAACAGACAATTACAAATGTCATAGATCTAGTACAAGGTTACAATTTTTGCTATATTTTCACTTTACTGTCACGTCAACTACATTATTGGTGTATCTTACTAAAAAATATTACATGATCTCTTATCAAAACGAATGCATTTATAACGAGCTAGAGTAAGGTTAAAGATACAATAATAATTCTATACGACACAAACCTAATGAGTATGAGAAATAACATTAAGAATTTAAAAAAAAAGAGATTAACATATATAAAGAAACATTAGAAAGTAAATCTATATTTTAGTAATTCACGTCCTACTTATATGTATATAAACTCACAGATTTTTTTACTATTTATGATCTCAATTAGCATCAACTTTCTTTTTGCTTATATGAACTATCTAATCTTTTCGGAAATCAACTCCTTAAGATCACTACACTTTCCTATATCAATATTAATTATTGCATTGTCTGACTCTCTTTCTTCTACTATGAGAGTAGTTTAAACCTCTACATATAACAATTAAATACTACCAGTAACAAATAATGTTTTCTTAGGATTTGTGGAATTGACCATACATACTCTCAGGCCCTATTTCAGTCTTTCGAGTCTAAGGTACTTAACCAATCAACACCTATTTTATTGTATTTTCTCCAGAAAAGAGGTTTCCGTGTTTAAAAGGTTTCGACAGCCACTACAAAATCAAAAAATTAATTTAATTTTGTTTCTATAAACTATACATAATTTTATCATCTATCTTAAATTAATACAACAATATGAATAAAATGGTTAAACCATTTACCGAATTTTCAATCATGAGGTAAATAATTAACTATTAATTGTGACCTTATAAATTATCATTATTTATTTTTTCGAATACATCACATTGAGAGTTTGAAGAATTTAGAGAGATCTTTTAATTAATAAAATATTAAATCATTACTGCACACTTTAAATGACATTATTTTATAGTGCATATATTTAGAAAGCATTGAGAGTAAGGGTGGAAGGGCTTGTTAGTAATGTGATTAGTGAATGAGCATAGGTTTAAAGACTAGACACATATTTGTTGATAGTTTACTTTTGGCTATATTGTGGTTGTAAATCAACTACCTAATAATATGTTATGTTTTATTGTTATTTATTATCTTCAAAACATGAATTTTCAAGCCAAATAAAGGTTCAAGAAGCATTGATACTAAGACTTTGCTATTGAGAGAGGGTTTTGTCAAAAAAAGAGTGTTTTGAATATAAGGTCTCCAGATAGAATGTTGTTAACCAGTCATGACTCTTATTAATTATAAATAAAGAAAATCTGAGCTCTTCCAATTTCCATTAATTGCGAATAACTCAGTAACAAAATACCAATGTATGTTATCGTTCGTTTTCTAATTATTACATTATTTATACAGTACGTCAACCTTTAAGAAATAAAAATCATTACATTTATACTCCATTTATGTAATAATCCTAATTGAGACATAGGTTTAATAGTTGTGACTCTTTGTGTGAGATTGCATCGTTTTTATTCTATATCTTAAAGATTCTAAATCAACAACCTCACCAGACTTTTAACATCTTATCCTTTATCAAACAACACATTTAGGGATAAAGCTTGAAAAAAGACTGCTATATCTTTGAGCATTTAATGGAATAACAGTAATTTTTAAAACAACTACATCTATTCCACACTCGAGAGGGAAAAAGGAGTAAGTTTCTATATGAGAAATGACATTGTGTATCTATGTTTAAAAATGTTAAAACTATAACTTAGCTAATTTGTTTGAAATTTTAAAACAATATTTAATGTACCTATAACTGAATAAGAGTAATAATTTACAAATAAAATCTTATATTGATGTATTTTTCAAATTTTTCCCAAAATTAATGTATCTACTAAAATATTACATATAAGTATGTAACATACTCATGTTAAAATAAAACAACCATGTTTTGATTCTTCTATATTAATATGGCATTTTAAACTTTATCATAAATAAATTGTTAAACGTAGTTGGAAGAATGTTTTGCTTCTAATAACATGCTTAATTGGGTATATAATATCTTATTATACTAAATAGGAGAATATTGGTGAGTGTTGAGAGTGTCCACGTAGGAGTATAAATCAACCATTAGTACATAATTTTATTGCCATGTCATCACAGTCTTATCTTTCTCTATCTTCGTTCAATCTTCCCTTCGTTTCCTTTTGAACTATACCATGACGGTCTAGCTGTGTGCAGCCCGTTTACCATCATCTCCCTCTCTCTCACCTGCACAATCTTTTAAACCTTCTTGACATTAAATTGAAGCCTCTTCATCTTCCCTCTCTCTCTCTCAGTATATAGCGAAGTCTACACTCAAAATCCAAAACTGAAACGATAACAATTTATTTTCAGAACACAAATACTAGCCATAGCTTCCAATCACGGTTACGTTGTCGCTCCTCCATCGCAGGTAACTTAATAATTGCTTTTCTGATTCAGTAGTTTCTAAGTTATATCTAACCACCACTCGCGCTTTGTTTTATACTGAAAATTGGTTAAACCCCTTATTGATTGATCGTTGCGTATTGCTGTCGATGAGCATAAACAAGGAAGATATTTCTGTTTGTGAGCACCGTCTGGATGTGTTAAGCAAGACTATTGATGTCGAAGACACAAATCACAGGCTCAAATAATCACAATCATTGGGTTTAATTAGTGTAGCAAAAATAACTCATTAGTTATTTGTGGATGTTCATAGAAATTGGTTTGCATAAAGTGTGAGAATGAGTAAGCACAAACACTTTCGATACAAAGATGCCAGCTGGTCAGACAGTTTTGCGACCTTTTTCGTAATGACTCCTCGAATTAAAAGATATTTGTTGAGGTTAGTAAAAGCACCACTGCTGGTAACAAAGTGATTAATGCCAAACTAACTTGATCATGTTTTTAGTGTATAGCTTTCCCAGAGGAACTGTACTTTGTTCTATGTACTGTTAAGAGGACTCAGAGTTGGAATGTGAGTCATTTTTTTAGTTGAGCAAGTGGGAGATCAATGGGCTGGTATAGCTCTACTTTGCATTTGGAAGATTGAAAATAGGTAGGGCGATGGTAGATAACACTGAGAAATTGTACATATGTAAAAGGAACATCTCGGAGATGAGCCTCTCTTCGAAGCATGTGTGCAGGATGGTAAAAACCATAGCAGTATTTTTTATCACTAAGACTCAACAAGCATGATTTGGCATTTCTTTTCTTTATCTTTCGTTTGTTCCCTCTATAATTTGTTTACTTAAACGAAAATGAGGATGCATTATAAGCATCACTAGGATATGAAGATATCATGTATCCAATGTTTACAAACTCAAAATGCATGGATTAGAACACAATCCACAGATTCCACAGAAAAGGAAAATATTTTTTTAGCAGGTGTTGATTGTCTGTGTCTATATAGTAACAAGTAGGTTCAGGGGCAAAACATTCTGAGAAAAATCAGAGCACAATGAGCCAGAAACTGATTGTGGTCTATGGAATCAGCTTGATATATTTAACAGCTGCAAATACATATTGATACACAAACCTTACACATGGTTTATGGAGCTATTGATATTGGTATAGTTACAGATTTTTAGGGATGTTAAATTCAGGACAAGGCTTAGCCCTCTTTTGTTTAAAATAAACTCAGCCCTATCTTAACCTAGCCTCTTTTAACCATATTTTAATTAAGGGTTAGGGCTTGTACCAGGTTAGCCCATTTAATTTTCATTCATGTAGACAAATGTTTGTTACTAATATTAATTACAAAAATACATTTTCAAACTAAAATATGATCATATAAATGGAAAAAATCGTAAAATTGAGTCTTCCAAAACGCGAAAATCGAGTTTTTTCGCCAAATCGTAAAATCGAGTTTTTTCTGCCAAAATTGCAAAATCAAGTTTTCCCAGCCAAAAACCCCAAAAAATCACGTTTCCTGCCAAAATCACGTTTTCTCCGCCAAAACCACAAAACCTCATTTCCCGCCAAAACCATAAAATGAGTTTTCTCGCCAAACGGCAAAATCGCGTTTTCCCCGCCAAAACCACAAAATCGCGTTTTTTCCGCCAAAACCGCAAAATCGCGTTTTCCCGCCAAAATCGCGTTTCCCGCCAAACCAGCAAAATCGCGTTTTCCACCAAAACTGCAAAATCGAGTTTTCTCGCCAAAACCGGTAAAGATTGCGCCGAAACCGCAAAATCGGCGTTTTCCCGCCAAAACCGCAAATCAAGTTCTCCCAGTAAAACCGCAAAATTGAGTTTTCCCGCGCTAAAACGGTAAAATCGCGTTTTTCCGCCAAAACTGTCTAATCACAAATCACGTTTACCCACTAAAACCATAACACCGTAAAAAAGTTCCAGTTTTGGCGAAAAAACTCGATTCGTGATTTTTGGTGAGAAAACTCATTTTCTCGTTTTTACGGTTTTACCCGAAAAAATTTGTTTTGAATAAATAAACAAATTTAAAATTTTAATAGATATTTAGATAGTATATAATAATTGTGTCAATCAAATTAAATGGGCTAAAATATAACCCTATTCATTATAGGGCTAACCCATTTTAAACCCCTGTAACAAACTAAGGGTTAGGGTTAGCAATGGTTTTCAAGGGTTAAGGCTAACATTGTTAGATTAAGCTCATATTAACATCCCTACAGATTTTACTAATTGACGGTCCATCTTATGTCTTCCCTTTGTTTTTGTCACTAGGAGTCAGAAGCTACGGGACACAGCTAATGTTTCAGTGTATATGGTGGGATATATCTATTTTAGTCTCATCCAAATTCATTACGGTAAGATTAATCTAATATTTTCATCAATTGATATAGTTCATGATAGGTTTTCCATTAATCTTCATTACGTTTATGTGTGAGGAGTTTACAAAATGAACAAACCAAAGTTTGACCCGTGAGAGACGTCTCACGTAAGCCAACTCAACCAACCAATCCAATTTCACACTCACTGCGTAAACAAACCAGCTGCTCCACGGATTTAGGTGAGAGTTAACATCATGAATTATATTACATATTATTATTGTAAGGGTCGTCTACTCTAAGACAGCGATATAGAAGACATATATGTGAAAAGTTTATATTACACTTGCTTCTATAAGGGAGCACCTAAAAAAATCATTGTAGATTAGTGAATATACATTTCGCGAGTTTCCAATATTCATTGCGATGTGATTTAGAAATGAAATTTGGTCTGAGTTTGACATTTGGTTGACATATCTATCATATGTTGGCTGCAAAGCATACGCTCAATGAATGACGTACCTACTTGCTTTTTTTGTTATGTAATTTAGGAACCATCACATGGGACAAATTTTTGCACCTTGTCTGCAAGCATGTTCTCAGGATGTAGTGAAGCAGATCACTCCCATAACCATTGGTATTGAGGCCAAGGTGACCATTGGTATTGGCATTGATTCTTAATGGCATGTGGATTAACTTATAAATTGTCTCTGAATTTTAAAGGACTTTATGTTTGTTTTTTGTTGCAACGGTTCAGACTTCGTCTTTACTTACTAAATAAATATTTCTTATATATTGACTAATTGGATCTAAAAGTTATTTACCAGAACATGAAATATTCATCAGACAAATTTAATTTTAACAGTAGGATTTACCAAAGCAAATAAAATAATAAAAATCCAAAGATTCATTGAAAACAAATTCCAGTTGACTTAGATTCGATGATATATAGGAAATAGTATAATAATATTTAAACTAACATTGTTAATTAAGTGATCCTCCCTCTATTCCATTAAGATAGATATTTTTTTAAAATATATTTTTACAAAAATATTTTTTGAAACACTTTTTCTTTCTTTTTTTTTTGAAATATATTTTGTGTTTTCTATGAAAAGTTTGTAAAATTCAAAAATTAATTGATTTATCTAATCACTATTAGTTAAAAACTATTGAAAATTGATAATTACAAAAAATATACATTATTATATTAATTTAGTTTATATATATTCTTAATTTGTGTGTAAACACTAAAAATTACTTTTGTGGAACAAATATAGTATTAATTAATAAGATTCATTTTAGAGACCATCTTCATGTAATATATACCAAAGACTTAATTGTTATTATCGTGTGCAAGGTTATTTTCATATTTAATTTTTATTTAGAAGAATTGCACATTTGGTATCGTGTATTCCATATTTAATTTTTATTATCATGTGTAAGGTTATTTTCCCACCAACATTAAAAATACGTAGATGAGAATTATTAACTATACCCAAACACAATAAATTAAATATCAATTAAATAATATATATTATTTAATTTATACGTTAAATATATTTTAATTTAATAACTATATAATTTTTAGTTGGTACAAACATAACTTAATTTTAGCAAGGAAGGTTTTAAAATACATGTGTAAAATATTTAATAAAAACATGTGTAAGATAATAACATAATAAGAAAAGGCAAACACATAGTATAAAATAATTATAAATACATTACAATTCAGAACAATATTGCAAAGAAAATCTAAATACCCATACAATACTTAATATATATATATAATATAATTCGCATGGTAGCAAAGATGATGCCAAAGATTTAAAGTAATGTATTCAACATCTATTCCATTTCCCATTATCTCAATTATAAATATAAAATTTGGTATATCAAATAACCATATGCAGTGTTCAATAGTCTCTCTGTTTCAGTATAGTTGTCGTTGTAGACTAAAATTTTGATTTCATAATAAGTATCGTTTTATGATTCTAATGCAAATTTATTAATTTATATGTTATTTTATTTTCACTGATTAAAATGTGGTTAGATTTATAGGTAATAATGTTTTTATTTCGATAAGATGCCAAACTAAATGTTTTCTTAATATATTTGCACAATTTAAAACGACAACTAAAATGAAATGAAGTAGTAACTACTCCATCTGTTCCAAAAATATGTATGCTTTAAGATTTTTACATTTATTAAGAAAACATATAAATTTTTAGTTAGAATTGCATTATTTTTCGTAGTTAACTATTCTTTTAACCAATAAGATTTTAATAAAACAATTTGAAAACTAAAATTTACCATTAATTAATGCATTGAAAATGTAAAAAATATATTTTTTTAAAATATTTTTTTCTTCTTCTAAAACATGTGTATTTTCGGAACAGAAAGAATATGTAACAAAATAGTTAGTCATCACCTTAAAATCAGCTACAAGAATTTATTTTGGTAAATTAATAAATGTTATTTGAAGCTTCAAAAAAAAGTATGAAACAACTTTATACGTATATTATGAACATGAAAAAACCTACATCAAAGTTAGGTGGATTTTAACATGAGATAAATAAAACCAAAAACAAGAATATGTCTTTTTTGAATTTTTCACGTGCCACTTTTTTCTTTTATATCTAAAAATGCAATACTATCTTAAAATAACAAAAAGTTTTATTAAATAAAATAGCCAAAATAAAAATATACTCCTATTATTTTAATAAGATAATTAAATATGAAAAATTATCAAATTTTAAAATTATAATTTAATCCAAATAAGAAATTTAAAACAGCATATTATTTGAAATCAACAAAATAACAAAAAAGTTAATAAATACATAAGAAAAAATAAAACATATAGAAAACAAACCGCGCTACGCGCGGTTAATAACCTAGTGTGTTCTAAAAATATGATTTACGTTTACAGTGTTGTCTTATGAATTATTAGCCGCTGACATATAAATTCAAATAAAACTGTAAAATTAGGAAATTAAATGTTACCTTAAATTAATAATGGAAATATAACTACCCTCTACGTATGAAATATGTCTAGCGAGAAAATAGATGTTACAAGAGAAAGAAATATATTTACTGAAATGATAGGAAATATATGATTAAAATGGATTCGAAAATAAAATAACTAAGTATATATTCCCTCATGCATTACATATTACGTTTAGTAAAACAGTTCTCATAAATCACTTAAACACTCAGGAATATAAAAATAAGAAGGTAGCATAACTAACTTTTCCAGAGAATATAATTTCCAGAAAAGCTCAACTGATTAATCAAAAGAAAATTCCCTTACAGATAAGCACCAAAGCGCACATCGGTTTAATAACTTAATAAGTCTGCTTCCAATACGAGATTCCCATAAAATCATTAACAATTTTAGTTAAAATATTATAAGCCTATGGATCTAATTTAGAAGAGTTAAACGAGAAGAAAAAACAATCATCATCCCTACAAAAGTAAACTTAATTTCATCCACACTTATGGGAATCAGGCATTGATATGTAAAAAGATTATGAAAATATAGAATGAATTAAAAGACCATATATATTAGTAATTTTTCATATTGATCCAAGAACTAAAATATTTATCTTTTCCCTAAAGTGTGTTTTCTCCAAATTTATATGAGAGAGAGAGAGAGAGAGAGAGAGAGAGAGAGAGAGAGAGAGAGAGAGAGAGAGAGAGAGAGAGAGAGAGAGAGAGAGAAGAGTAAGTAAGTATATCAAAACCTACAACGTAACATGATTTCAGAAAAAAATGGAGAAATATAAAAAAAATAGCAAAGAATGGTTTCATTGTTTGACTTCCATTCCTCATGATAAAACCAGAACAGAACAGTATTATTACTATAGATATGATTGCTAGGGCTTCAAGAAAATGAAAAGCAAGGTTGAATTGACACCAAATCATAGACAACACAATGATGTATCATGTATGTTTATATATATGTTCATCACCATGTGACGCACATATGTGTGCACAATTCACATGTAGTATACCTATATCTATATATGCATGTAGAACTTCCAATACAACAGCAATTAAGAAGAATATCCATATAAGCAATATTTATTATTTTAGACTTTTAATAGTGTCACATTGTTTCTATTTGAGAAAAAATACTAGAAAACAAATATTTAAGTGATAAAAATTTATCACCAAACCCCCTAAAATATATGTTTGGGTTATAATCATTGCACTGACCAAAACACAAAAGAACCTGGATTTTAACTACACACCAACAAACCTATTTAGTGCAACAATTGTATTCATAACCGATAACCTTTAATCAAATTCTAATTGACTATCAGTATCAAATTTGTGGTATAAGAAGTGATTATATATGAAGAAAGATGGAGGATAATTCATCTCATACGAACACAAATAGAGTTTCACAGCAGGAGAAATTAAAAGGATTGAAACATAAAATTCTACCAAACGTAACAGAAAATAAAACCCTAAGCTTAACATGATGAACAAGATAATGTCCATAATCACGATGATAAATTTGAAATCCATTAGAAACTTCTCTAACCTTTCTTCACTCTCGCAAATTCTTGGCCGGAAAAGCTTCCTCCGCCGTGTATATACTCATCAGAAAGGACCTCTTCCACCTGAATTCCCCGGCCAACCTTCCACGGGAAGTTGCACATTTGGTTGCATATTCATCGGTAAATTAAAGAACGGAAGTCCTCCTCCTCCTCCTCCTCCTCCTCCGCCGCCGCCAGCAACCTCGGGAAACAAGTTACCTCCACCGTTAGATCCTCCTCCTCCTCCTCCGAGATGTTGCTGCTCATCTTCTTCCAAAGGAAGTCTCTCATAAGCAACATTAGTAAACGAGGCAGCGATTACAATCACCGGTCCAGCCGCCGTGAGCTCACCGACGACGCTTCCTCCAACAACCTGTCCTTGTCCTCCGGCCACGAATATAGTCAAACTCGTTGCTCCGGGAGGAGCCGGAGGAGGAAGAAAGGAACCAGAGAGAGAAAGAATCTCAAACGTTCCTTGTAGCGTCACAACCGCTCCAGCCGCGGATGGCTGACGTATGGTGACGTTCGTAACCGTACCGCTACCGCTCAAAACGCAGATCCCTCGCTGCCTTCGACGAGCGTAAGTCGCAACGCAGTCGAAAACGTCGCAGCCGTTTGTTACTTCAAGAATGTGAGCCCTAAGAGTGTTTGCGCTCTCGCGCGTGATTATCACCGGAGGCTTCGGTTTGTTTTTGGATCCAGGTGGTCTGCCACGTGGACGACGGCCAACAACGTCTCCTCCGTGACCTCCTCCTCCGGAGCTTCCTGATCCTCCTCCACCTGAGGCTAAGTCAAGACCTTGATGGTTGTTTTCCTCGTCGTCGACGGTGAAATGACCTAACCCGGCGCCGGGAGTGACGTCACCGGAAGAGGTGTTGTGGTGAAGGTGGAGATCGGGACGATGGAGCTGCTGGTGATTAACGTAACGAAAAGATGTGCTTAGATCAAGACCAGCCATGCTCACATCAAAAGCAAAGTAGAGATTTTAATTTGTAAAAGAAAATATATAAAACACACAACAAGATTAAAATAAAGCTTCTCTTCTATGTAGATTTTATATATGTTTTCTTTTAAGCACACCAAAATATAAACTAGAAAATAGTGAGAGAGGATTGAAGAGAGACGAAAGTGGGAGGAGAAAATGAAAATGAAAATGATAAAAGTACAAGGAGAAGATGAGACTAAAATAAAGCATTAAAGAAGAAGAGAAAATTTTCTTTGTGTATATATAGATATATATGTATGTAAATGTAGTCACTTGTCTAACCTAAACTCTTACAAATATTTATTAATAAAAAATATTTCATTTTTCAAAATCTCATCTCTTTGAGAATTTTATGTCGTTTTGTGTGTTTTGGACTGGCCAGATAAATCCAGTTCAGTCTTCTTCTCCAAGGGCGTGAACTATACGCGAGTACCACCACATAAGGAAATTTATATTTGTTTGCAAATTCATATACTTGTATCAGAATAAAAGAATTTTGCTTGTATTTCCGTTTAATTTTCATAAGAAAACTTAAACATAGATTTCCGTTTAACATAAATATTCTTTACAGATTATAAATAATTTGTTCACATATAAAAGGGAATATTTGACAGAGCAAAATTGGTATTGGTATGAGTACATCAATACAAGGCTTCACCATTAATGAAGTTAGTAGAAACTGTATTAAGGAACTTAAATGAAGTAGTATCCACGCGCATAGTAAGCGTCTGAGAAATTGGGAAGAAGATGTATGTGAGTGGGTGTGATCTAATTGGTATAATAAGTTAAAATATTTGCAGAAAATGAAAGCTTAGTTAAGATGCATGAGCCATCATGATAATATGTGGTTGGGGTTATCTTGTGGGTTTCATGAAGATGCTTCCTCTTTTCTGTCCTTTAAGACATTCTCCACCATCATTGCCTTGCCTATGTTGTTAATAATTATTTAAAATAATAAATGTTATGTTTATGCCTTATGTATATGGCAATCTTAGTAATTTCCTAAATTAATATCGGTAATCCATGTAACAAATAAAAATAAGATGTCACAATATAAATAACAAAAACTTAGGCAGACGACGATGTAATCACTCACATAAAATAATATTGGTAAATCGAATTATTGTTAGCTAACCATGGTTAACTAAAAAGTTGACCAAAATTAATCAAAGTTAAATTTAATTAGGGAGAGATAGAAAGAATATCAAGTGTGGAGAGATGAGAGCGGCGCGTGGGGTCCACGATTGTCTGAACCATTTGGATGGGTTTCTCTTCGGTCTCATGGAGAGCTGGGGGTTTTATTTGGCTTTAACCGACTTTGGTTGGAAATTAGTTGGCTCTAATCATTTCAAGCCAATTATTGCGTGCCTTTATTAATATTTTTACATTCATTTCATTGTTTAAATTTGTGTTATTTAGGATTAGACTTAATTACAAAAAAATAGTTCAAATTTCCAAAAATTAATTTTATATTACAATATATTTTTCATACCATATTCTTAATTTCATCTAACGTAAATCTAGTAAAATTTTCTTTTGTAGTCACAATTTTAATTGACACTTAAACATTAAACAAGAAATATAAAAAGGCCAACAAGAATACTAATTCCTTGAAACTAATACAACAAATTCCAATATTCAAAACAAAAATCAGCAAAATATAGAACTTTTTCTGGAAATTTAAATAAAATTAACTCAAAACCAGGATTAAACGGATAGCGAATTTAAAATCTAAAAAGTAAAACCCTTAGAGGATAAAAATGATATAATTAGTCTTTATACCCTTAATTTTTTTGATTAAATGATAATTTTTTGATCATCGTTTAAAAGATGTATGTACAAGTATAAGGTAAAAACTAAGTGATCAAGAACCAGATAAGACGTGCAAGATTAAAAGGGCGAGGACTCTCCCCTCAGCATTTCATGATTTCCAATGTGACCAAAAAATCATTGTCGGTCAGAGCCTCATCCTACAACTGAAGAATCTAATATATTAAAAGTGAAGTACAAATAAGGAATAACCCTTAATTTTACTTAATATTTACAAAGAATGCCACTGATATTATCTTTGCATCCAAACAAAATGTTTTATTTCAGAATGTCCGGTACTTCATAAGAATAACTAATAACAATATATATATATATATATATCTAATAAGAATAACTTATGTAATTTATAAATTTAAAAATTTTAATCACCATATAATACTTATACACAATTAGGTCTAGGACGAGTCGAATATTCGGGGTATTTTAGGATATACGGATTCGGATATGCATTCGTCGTATCGTAAAATTGTTATCTGGATCCGGATATTCGGGGTTAGGATATTCGGAATAAAATCTGAATACACACGGATATCCAGATCTGTTTTTTTAACCAAAAATAAATCAAAAACTAACTATTAACCATATATTTAGTCTATTTAAAATTATTATTTAAAAATCATTAAAATTAATAAAATTAAAATTTTAGTTATTGTATATAAAAGTATATATAATATATATAGATAACTATAATTAAATTTTAAATATTTAATATCCGGATCCAGATATCCAGACCTAAAATTTACTATCGGAATTTGTACGTGGATCAGTCGAATCCATAAAATCACTATTAAGATCCCCGAATATCTGTTTTTCGAAACGGATGGGATCCCGGATCGGATAACGGATATCGAATATTAAGTTCCAGTCATATATACAATTATATCAAATAAATTGTTTAAAAATTTGTCATTTATAAAAATAACACCGCGCGGGCGCGCGGGTCAAAGGCTAGTTGTTACTTAAGCTAGAAGAAGCAATTAGTAAAAAAAAGTAAGCCGAAAAATATATTTTTGGATCCAACATCGTTTTGTATTATTAAAATTTAAATCCAGTAACAAATCTAATTTTTACCCGTTAACATTCTCCTTGAAATCTAATCAACATTGGCAATGATTGTTCGGTAAGCCTTGCAAATTTTTCAGACATTGCACCAAGGTCCTGCTAAATGTAGTAAACACCCATGTTCATTTTCTCAATAACTGAAGTAATGTATTCTAATATCAGTTAATAAGTTTCAGCTGATGGACGCCCTTATGCATAAATTTACTCGCAAACTATCTAATGAAGATACTACGGTTCTTGTATGTGATACTACCATCCCAGAAGCTATTATGAATCATCATTCTCGGTTTGTAAAAACAGTTGTGGAAGATGGGGCAAAGATGAAGCTTTATGACGATCAACTGGAAAAGATTAGAAAAACTTTGCCCTAACAGTATCTACTTCCCCTTTAACGTAGACAAGTAGCATTGGATATGTGTCTGCATTGACGCCAAGGCCTCTGCCGTTCAACTCTATTAACTCTCAGTCACAGGTTTTGTTCTTACTTGTCTTGTTCCACAATCTTCTCTGCAACTGCTACAAATTGTATTCAAATCTGTCAAAAGATAGGACTATATACTTATGTAGATACAAAACTTATGTTTACTCTTAGTGATGTTTTCTCGGTAATATCGTCTACACTGTCATCACAAAAACCGGAGCAAGCGAGTGGTTCACATAGCCCTACGAGCATATGTAGGACTTCAACAATGTTTTAAAAATCGGACCGTACACAACTGGTTATAGCAACTAGTTGGACTAGTTCAGTCAGTCGAACCGGGTTTTTAATTTTTTTTGTTAAATATATATATATATATATAATCAAATATTAATATTATATAGACTTATAAAGTAATTCTATGTATAATCTATTTTCTTTTCTTCTTTATTAACTAGGAAAATAAACCATAAATATAAATCGAACTATATATACGGTGAATAATTAAATATTATGTAGAACTGAAATTGATAAAAACAAAGTGTTTTTGTTTAAATTATCGTATTTATTTATTTTTACAACTAAAGCCTCATATTTTATGAATATGTCAAAATAATAATAATATATAAAAATCAAAAATATATTTGTTTATATTATTTTTTAAGGAAATAAATTAAATAGAAATTTAATTGAATAGTAATCTGCAAACATTGATTATGAAATGTTAAATTTTTATAAAAATTGAAAACACATTAATTATATGTTAATTTTTTTACTCGGTTTTTAAAGTTGACCCGAGTCACCGATTTATATCCGATTTTACCGATTTTTCTCAAATCTGAGACCGAACCGGACTCGGCTTCTTCAGTAAATTATGGTTGGACCGGTTCGACCGGCCGGTCCGATCCGGTTTTTAAAACCATGCTTTCAACAGTTTCCTACGAAATTTGACAACGGATTTTTCCCCTTTCTTCTTTGTGTACTTCTTTGTTTCTTTTGTCAGAATTACAGGGTATTTTTCTCCTTTCAGTGCACAAAAGTATAAGGCAAACCTCGATTTTTAGTCATGGGTATTTCACAAGTTTGGATCAATTTTGGGTGAAGACAGGTAAATCTCTCTAAAAACCACTAGAAGAGAGTCAAAAGGAGCTGAGAAAATACATAATAGTATACGTTGCATAAAATGTGTCAACACACTAACGGATGGGTTACATATATGTATCAAAAGAGAAAATATGTTTTTGCTCAATGAAGTGAAGTTGTTTACATCAGAAATCACTTTATATATAGTCACATGTGAATCATTTGGTCTAAGATTCTTTAGATTTTTTAGCATAAACAATCTAAATGACTTAACTTTAAAAGACTAAATATATTTGAAACCAACTTTAATTTAATAATAATAATAAACTTTAATTTAATAACATGAAATTTCATAATAACGAGGTTTCAAGTGTTAAAATTAATTGCAGTATTTTCTGAAAACATCTCTAACCATTGTTGTCCATACGATCTTACGATATTCCAATGACTATAAACAGCTTAATTGAATTTTTCTTTCTTAATATAGTTACTGTTTTTGAAGACCAATTTTATTATATATATATATAGGGGATTGTTAGACATAACCACAAAACAGTCAGATCAAATTGAAAAAAAATAAATCGTAATTGGTTGTGATAGCATAGCAACAGTTGGATTTACTTAATATTAAAATTTATTTTGCACTCTAAATTATCTGATTTATATATGCATAGGATAGTATGGAATTTGTGGAATAGTTTCTATGAAATGATTACAATAAGATCAAACAAATTGTGTCTTATAATTTGTTTAGTTGGCTTCAATATTATAGGGTTAATTACACATTCCACGTGCAAAGTTTGTAGATCTTTTTACCCTTTAGAATATATAACTTTTCCAAGTACTTAGAATAATATACAAACAAAAGGGCTTGTTTGCAGTGAAAATGTTTAATTTTACGTATATACAGTATATTTTAGACAGAAAAATGATGAATATCTGAATCACTCTATTTGTTTAAATTATAGTATCTAAAGTATAGTTTAAATAATTTGATAAGTTGATCATTTGTATCCACTCAAATTAAAAAGCAAAATCAATTGGTAATCAGGACTTTTGTAACGAACGTAGTGGTGTCTGACAAAGCAAATATATAATATATACTGTTAGTGCATTTAGTTTATGTTTTTAATTATTGCGTCTTCTATATAATATTTTAAGGATGTTTGTGGCTTATGGTTCCTTATCCAATAGCATTTGTGTAGGCACATATAACTTTCTTTTTAACATACATTATTGAAGTCAGTGGGTCTTTAAGTTATTAAATTTAAATAAGCCAAGTGCCGTTCTTAAAATATGTTTAACAAGCTAGGTAGCCATATTACACACGTATAAAATATGAAACATAAAACATACATGTTAGTCGGTAGATATATTATAAATTATTTCTGTATAATTTATTAACCATGTAGTACTGATGTTGTTGAATACTAACCAAATCAACCCCGATCGATTCATTTTATATTTTAAGATTCATCATGAAGAGGTAATTATAATACACTACAAAGATAGTTTTCTATAGTTCCACAGAATCCAAGGGGTCCTTAAAGACAACCAAAGCTCATTAACGGAAATTTGTCCGTAATTTATACCTCAGATTAAAGTAAAACATATAGTAATATAAATGAACTTTTTAGATGGTGTATTATATGTAAGAAACGAAAATGGTGTGGTATCTGCAATATCGTAATGTTTTTTTAAGGTGGCAGATTTTATATTCATTATCTTTTTATAAAAAAAACTGATAAATTAATAAATATTAATTAATAAATATTATCCATTTAGTTTAAAATATGATCGAAGTTGATAAGACAATAAGATAATAATTTTTAGAACATTTTGTAAATAAATGGTACAACTAGTAAATTAATAATATATTTATATAAATATAAACAATGAAGACAATTTTTTGTCAAATCCAAGTTCTTGGATCAAAGCACGTAAACCCCTAGGGTTTCTAATCAAAGGGAAAACAAACTTATAAGCTAAAATCTATCATTATATAAATTTAGTCGAATATATATATATAAGTGCGTAGGTTTCTACAAAAGTACATGATGGATATTGATACACCTAATTTTGTTTACGCAAACACAGACATTGAACAGTGTTGGTACGAGGTTGAAAAATACTGCTCGTAAGCAGCAACTGGTTTTAATTCCCAAAACCAATAAAATGCCGGCAGACCAGTTGGTAATTAAATAATAACAACTTCTATATTTATATATACAAATAAATGTCTTAAAGTATTCACAAAATAATGAAAATGAACTAGTAATATTAATTCAAATAGAATCATTTAAAATTTCAACCAAGCAAAAAAAATTCAAAATCATTACTTTCAAATTCTTTTTTTTTTCTAAAAACTTTTCAACGAATTTTTTTTCAATCTAGTTTAAGTTTGGGTGACCAGCGGTTTCTTCGTCGCTTCCAATCTCCTCCTCCTTGTTTTTGCTTCTCTTTGGTTTCACCTATTTTTTTTTCTCCCACTGTATTTCTTTTTTGGAGCTCTGAGTTCGCGCCTCCGCAATTCAGATCTGGTGTTATTTTCTCGGAGTTTTAGAGAAGCATAGAAATGGATTCGCTACGAGGTTCATTTGGCCAGGTTAGATCTAGTCACGGTCTGGCGTTAAATCTAGTTGCTGGAAGAGATTCATTTTCTTCCGTGTCTTCAACTCTTCTCCTTCTTGGCTTAGGTGAACAGACCTGCACGGTCTGAGCGTTCGCTAGTGTTTTTCTAACGGTGAGGGTGCGGTGTACCTTTGCTTGTTCGTAGTCTTCGGTACCGCGTTTTTAGGATCTTTCGGTCTTGTTATCAAAACGTGTCCTAAAATGTTTTTGTTTCCAAACTTGGAAGATCCGTCGCGGGTTCTCTGCTGTGGGAGCACGTGAAGCGGAGAATGTTTAGTCTTGTCTGTCGGGGCTTTTTTTTCGGTGGCATCGCGCGCTTGAGCCGGCTGGTTTCAGGGGCTAGATTTAGGGCTGACTCTTAACTGCCTTTCATTAGGTGGTGCTGCCTGGCTCTTTTTTGTTATGTTAGGTTCGATTGAGGGTGGGCACAAATCGAATATCCGGGCATTTGGAGGTATTTGTGATTCGTTCCGTTTCGTATGAATAATCAATTATCCAATTCGATTCAGTCTGTAGCCATTCGGATATATCTCGGATATCCCAAAAAAAAATAGTTTTTAACCAGATATCCGATTCGATGCGTAAAAATAAAATAAAATTATAAAAATAAATAAAAAATCTAAAATAACATAAATAGCAATATTTTATTACAAAATTAAAAATTTATTTAATTTTTAAAAAATAAAAATAATATAATAAATATCATATTGTAAAAGTTACATAAAATATTATATATATATACATATAATTGATCGGACCAAATATTCGTTCATGAAAATATTAGTATTTACGATTTACTTTGTTTTTTTACGGATATTGCATTTTAGTATTTGTTTTACTTCGTAGAGTTACAAATATCTGGATTTTCCGGTTCGAAGCAAAACAGATAACAAATAGAATCAAAATTTATGGATATTTTGTCAGCCCTAGGTTCGATGGCGAGTCGTGACTCTAGGAAGTTTCTCTTACCGAATAAAGCTCGGTCTTTGTCTTTAGGGGTGTGCTTGGCCTCTTGTTTTTGCTGTCTGTTTGTGTTGATTGTAGGTTATGAGAAGTGTCGCAAGCTGTTCTTGGTTGTGTCCAATCTTTAAGTGCGGATCATCGGATAAGCCAATTCTACCGAGTTTTATCTTCCTTTTGTGGCAAGCATTTGGTTCCAAGTAGGTTGTGCTTTTCGGGTAGTTGCTTCCTGGTAGTGTCGATCCCCTCATTGCTTAGATTAGAGTTTGTGTTTAGCTTAATTTATGTTCTTTGATCCTTGTTAATTTTGTTTTTGTAAAAAAAGTTTAAAATGGTAATATATTTTTAACATGTTTACCAAAAAAATTCAGATAGAATAATTTTATATTTTTCATATAGATGAAGAAACTGATTGAAATATATTTAAATTACTATTAATTACACCATTTGACCATTAATATTTGAGATAAATAAAGTTATTTATAAGTTTAATGCAGTCTGCAATTAATATTGAGCTGAAAGTAAGTATAGTTTGCATTGAAATTTTAAAGTGAGATTTTTTATGTAACAAGAAAAGAATTTTAAAATGATATTCCCTCCGTTTATATTAAGTGTTGTTGTAGAGAATTTTTTGTTACAAAATAAGTATCGGTTTTGACTTTTGATGCAAAATTTATTACTTTTTTATTGTAATTTATTTTTCTATTGGTTGAAACATGGTTAGGTGTATAGGTAATTGTGTATTTATATAGAAAATATATAAATTAATTATTTTTTTAATGCGTATCAAAAAAGCTAAATGACACTTAATATGAAACAGAGAAATAATTATTATTACCTATATTTCATATTAAGTATTGTTTTAGAGTTTTTTTTGGTTATAAAATTAATGTTGTTTTCGATAAAAATTTATTAACTTTCTATTGTAGTTTATTTTTCTATTAGTTGAAATATGGTTAGTGCATAGATAATTTGGTTTTTATATAAAAATATGTAAAATTAATTATTTTTTAATATGTATATACAAAAGTGAAATAACATCAAATAGAGTGTAAAACAAAATGATTATATATCTAGCAAATGTGAGTAGGCACGTGCGAAGGAGAAGGGAGACACGTGGGGAATGAAAGAGAGAGATGAACGTGTAGCTGTCGTGTCGGCCACGAAGCAGGCTGTCACCTCTCTGTCTCTCTCTCTCTTGAAAACATTGGGAACTGCTCTTTGTTTCTCTCTCTCTCTAAAGACCTTAAATCTCGGGGGACTTATGTAAGAACTAGATAGCCTTCTGCATTTTCACCTGCCCGAATTCACCACTTTTCCATTTCTCTTCAATATATTATTTATGATTAAAAATGCATTTATGTACTCTACACTAGGATCAGCATTTTATTCGTTAAATTTGATTCGATTCGTTATTCGTTTCGATTCTATCCGTAAAATCTGGTTATCTGTAAATCGTCGAAGCAA
The DNA here is from genome assembly GCA_905132765.1 of Moricandia arvensis. Classification (NCBI taxonomy): domain Eukaryota; kingdom Viridiplantae; phylum Streptophyta; class Magnoliopsida; order Brassicales; family Brassicaceae; genus Moricandia; species Moricandia arvensis. The sequence goes on along the minus strand of CAJHQP010003800.1, from coordinate 26,897 downwards.
GGCAAATACTAAAAGTTATCCGTTAGAAACGAATCAAATCACAAATACTTAAAAATTTAGAGCATGATATCCGATCCGACACTATTCAAATAGATGTATATCTATAAATAAATATAGATTTTATATGTATAATTTTATAAAATTAATTATTCTACATATAATTTTATTAATTTTATTTAGAATATACTTATAAAATATTTATAAAAAAAAAAAAATTGTGTGTTTTTTAAAAAATGATCAATTTTAGAAATTTATGGAATATATATTTTCATTTATTTTTATTTTTCATTTTATATTATACAAAAATTTTGTTGAAAATAAATTTTATAGTTTTTCTTAATTTACTTGTATTAACAAAGTAGATGAGATATCCGTAAATATCTGTAAATATTCACAAACATCTCAAAAAAAATCGGATATTCGTATTTCTTTGGAAGCAAAGCAAATCGGAAAATTAGATGTCCGTAAGATACAAAACAAATCACAAATATTGAAAATTATGGAGATATTCGATCTGTATACATCTCTACTCTACACGTGACTATTGAAGTCACGAGATAGTGTGTATAAATGAAGAATTGAAAAAATTGCTGACAAAAGAAAGAGAGAGGAGTGTTTATAGTTTCGCTATATACATTTTTGTCTTCAAATTTATTTTTGCTATATATTTAGTTATATTAGATTCACATACAAGGACTAAGATTACCGGGCCATAAACAATCAGTAAAAAAAATATATTCAAAAACCTTTTTTCTGTAATTTCTTTAAAAAATTATAGGCTATAGATTCATGTTTGATTTGGCCATCATTAGGTCTACTCTTATTCACGAAATATTCAGTTTTTTGGTTATTTCATCTAATATATATTTAAGATCATTAGTTCACAAAACAAATTTTTAGATATATACGAATCACTAGTGACATCCCCTATCCGAGAAGTCTGTCCTAATAAACTAGATAACAAAATTTAACGAAACTGGTCCTATTAATCTATTGGGTTCATTGAAAGGGACAAAATTGGTTATTACATCTAATATATTGACAAAATTATTCAAAAATATTACATAAGTACATGTAAGTAAATCTATATGTGTGTGAATGTGGTGTGGGGATAAGGAAGAGCAGGTAAAGGATTCAGAGGTATGGGGTTTGCTTGAAGTTGGAGATAGATATATCCTTTTAAATCATTTGTTTAGCTCTTCGTGCTTCCCTAAAAAGTATCCATAGATATTAGGTCTACTTCCCAAATATTTGTGCCTTTATTCTGTGTATTAATAATTACCTACTTTTATACGACAAAAAATATTTTTTTTGTACTCTTTCCATTTCTTAATAGATAAATTTTTGGTTTACTGCACAAAGATTAAAAATTTACATTTTATCTAAAAATACTTTTAAAGATATAATTTTAAAATCATTCAACCAATTATAAAAATACTGTAAAATTTTATTGGTTGAACAGTTTTTAATAAAATTAAAGTTAACTTTAAACTTCAAAACATACCTTAAAATCTTAAAACATCATCTATTTTGAAACAACATAAACCTTCTAAAACATCATGTAAATACGGAGGCAATAACATTTTCATTTTAAAAACGTATCGTGTATTGATCGATGTTGTTACCGCGCACTAGTAACGGTTCGCTTTACTTTTTTGGTTAAAATATTTTTTTGATGAAAATGTTATTTCATACCATTTTTAAGGACTTACATGTTGATTAGCAATATTGAGCTAAACCTTACAAACAACAACAACTCAATACAAGAGAGGAAAGAGCAATTGAAGCATTCGAACGCATATTATATATGTTTTTGGAAACATTTCATTTTCCAACCAATGTAGCACAAAATATGTTGTCAAATAAAACGATGGAAACACTGGAAGAAAGAAGGAAAAATGTTATCAGAAAGAAAAAAAAGGAAAATTAAAAAAAAGAAAACTTTGTGACTAGAAATTGATGTTGAGATTAATGTTTTGGGATTGTAGAATAGTTGTTTACTTCCTTAAAATATTAAAAATGAGTGATTCTCATCTGAATTTTTTTCGAATCCAAGTATTTTCACCATTGGTTTTACCCTAAATTGCACCTACAGTCCTTATATACTGCACAGTTATTAGTGTATAAAAGTACATGAGTTATACAGAACCACCAAATCAAACAAAATAAAATACATCTATTTGAACAAAATAGATCTCATTGTATATATATATATATATATGTATATATATATGTGTGATGTGTGTGTGTGTGTAAATAAAGGATATTAAAATAAGAAGAGCCTACGCACTAACTTTGGTTACAATCGACCAACTTGAATAATCGAGGCCAGCAAGAGCCTTTTGTGATTCTTCCAAGTGATTAATCTTTAATGGAGTCTTAATGCATGAGCTAATTTGTCCATTTCCCACCATACACCTAATTAGCGAAATAGATAAATTAATAGTATAATCTTAAGTTAATTGGACCAAGACCAATTAGATGATGACTTTCGGACGCAAAATTGGTGATTAGCTTCCCTTAATGCGTGTTAAAGTCCGAAGTCCCCACAATTAACTTTTGGCCTTGGAAACCAAACCTTTCGCTTTAGATTAATTAAGTAATATCGTTAGCTTATTTATTTTGATTTCTATACGCAAATCTAAAATTGTCGGCCTCTAATACGGAGCTTTGAATGCTAGACGACAAAAAAATATGAATGCTTCTTTAAACTTTGTTTAATCCCTTTGATGATCTATAAAACTATTTTTAATATTTAGAAATTCTAAAATAATTAAGATTCTTCGTCTGTTTGATGTTCTATCGATACAATTTGTAATGATTTTATTTAAATATAGTCATAATATGTTTCGGGCAGGAATCATATTGAGAACTAATTTTCAACGTACAGAGATAAAGACGGGCGTCGCATTAAAACCTTAAAAGTATAGTACACACACACATATATATATATATATATAGTCATTTGATTATGAATATAAAACAATAAAATCATTACAAAATTGTCAACTGTAATTTTATTAGGTAGTTAATTATTTGATCAATTGATTATACATGATAGGAGTAAGTCAAAGATGATACTCTTTCTTTAGCATTTTTTTTGTCAGATTTATCATTTTATTATGCCTCCACCAAAAATTGAAATAGATAATTAATTCATCTAAGAGCATGAAATTCTGAAAATATATGACTTCACAATTTCAATATTCATTTAAATACTGCACAAGTAATTAAATAAACAAGATATATACTATAGTACTGCGATTAATAGTGTTAAAGCCCGTAAAAGTGAGACATAATAACATGAAGAATATTGTAACCATATGAAGTTAGAACCACTAATACAAAAAGAATCGATGCATTTTCAAATTGATACTTTCCTTATGTAATACTATAACCTTACTTTTTACCATTTTTTATTGAGATAGGTTGGTGATTAAATTTTCCACGAGATTAGGATAATGAAATTTTACTATGCAATCATTATGCAGTGGACACTTTGCTTATAATTTTAGATACTATACGACTCTTTATGCACACATCTCCACATATTAATAGTAACATATTTCATAAAATATCAATTCTACTATAAGTTTAGAGAATAACGTGTGTTTTATAGTAAAATTATGTAATGAATCGCCTATCAATAGAGAAAGATTTCATATCTTATTAGTTGACAAAATATGATCTTATATTAAAGTAACTCTTAATGGTCCAATATTCACATGCTTGTAAACGTTTTCTTATAGAGTATACAAATATTTTATTTGTAGAATTCTAACTTATGGTATCTAGTTTATCTGTTTATGTATGTTAAACATTTTAAAATTTTAATTTGGTTATTTATATCACCTAAATCTATTTATTTTTCCGGTTAGTTATCTTACAAACAAATCTTGAAATTAAACATGTATGAGTTGAATTAGTGGATGACTGATGATTTATCAAAAAATGAATCACATATCATGTACATGATGCTAAAGTACACAAAAAATCATGTGATACTATATCAGTAACACGTCTTTAGAAACTTCTAAAAATTAAGATCTTCGACATTCGAAAAAATGAACCCACATACCTAAAGAAAGAAGGCTGTATGCACATGACAAGAACGTACATATATGCGTTGTTACATTATTATTAAGTAGGCTAATCAGATAGTCTTTTTATATAGTTTAAAACACTACTGTAAAAATACATAGAGAGGTACGATAGTCGAGAGCAGTTGATGTAGTGGAAAACTACGATAATACAAAGATTTTTTTTTAGTTTTTGAATACATAAGATCGAAGTCTTCTTGTAATCTTTGAGAATATCAATATTCTAGCTGGTTGCAAGGATCAAAAACACCAAAGCTCTTTCAAATTAATAATCAAGATAAAATGTGCCCTTTTACAAATAAAGAGGATCCATATTTATACTAAGAAAAAAGACCTAAGTCTAAGAGGATTCAAATCTAATCTCCTCCTTTATCTATCAAAAACTATGTATCCAAGAAAAGACATGGTCAATGCCAAACACACACTTATGGTGAGCTGCAAAGAGTTTCTCCCGGCGCAAGACAAGAAAAACATCTCGAAGATGAGATATATGGCTATCCACGTCAGTTCTAAAGATCAATATATCATCGAAATAGACGACAACAAATTTCCGATAAAAAGACGAAGTGCCTGATTCATAACTCTCATAAAAGTGCTGAGTGCATTTGATAGACGAAATTGTATAACCATCCATTCAAATAAACCTTCTCGAGTTCTGAAAGTTGTTTTCTACTCATCCCCCAGATGTATGCGAATTTTATGGTAACCACTTTTTAGATCGAGTTTTGTGAAGACTGATGCGCACCCGATCTGGTCAAGAATATCATAAAGTCTTGGAATGGGAAAGCGACAATGTACCGTGATTTTGTTAATAGCATGAATATCAACGCACATATGCCAATAACCATTCGTTTAGGTATAAGAAGGGCATGAACCGCCGTTGGGCTTAGACTTTCCCGTACGTGACATTTGTGAAGAATTTCTTCCACTTGTCTTCTTAGTTAATCATGTTCTTATGGGCTCATTCGCTAATGAGGTCGATTTGGAAGTACTGCATTATGTATAAATCAATGTGATGTTGAATGTCCTTTAATGGTGGTAGAGCACGAGGTAGGTCATTAGGAAACACCTCTTTAAACTCGTTGAGTAGAAGAGTGAAGGTAGCTGGAATGGAGATCGTTGTAGATTGAGTTGATGGTGATGCCATAAGAGCCCATATGATAGTGTCGTCCGAGATTTGCTTCTCGAAAGCTTCTTTGGGTAAGGTCAGTAATGACTTAGCCGAATAGATTTTTAGAGATGCATCATTAGTTCATGTACTTGGCTCAAGCTTTTCTTTGGATGAGATTAGTGTGGTCGTACGATTGCCAAATACAAAGCTATATGTGTATGCTTTGCCACGGTGTTACTCGATCAAATTGCAAAGGATGACCCAATAATAAGTGACATGCATCCATTGAAACAACGTCACATGTTGTTTAGTCTTTGTAGTGACCGATGGAGAAAGAAATGAATGCTTGTTTGGAAAATTTAATTTCAGTGCCGTAGTTGAGCCAAACATGCGTGTATGGTGATGGATGAGGTTTGATATCCAACTTCAGTTTTTGTGGTGCCTCGAGTAAAATCACATTAGCACAACTTCCTGAGTCTATAATAAGTTTAGAGACTTTGTCGTTAATACTACAGGTAGACCGAAACAAATTTGTTCTTAGCCAAGATTCGTGAGAAGCTTTGGGAAGAAGGCGGTTTTGTCGTAAGACCAAGCTCAAGCTAGTGTCACCTTGTATGATATCATTGTTGTCATCAGGTTGTACTGTATCGTCATCATAAACTGGATCATCATCTTTTGTCTCTTGAATGAAAAGACTTAATTGAGGTTGCTTATTAAGACAAACCGTTTGGATGTGTCCTCTTTTGCCACACGCGACACAACGAAGGGTGTTGGTCCATTGGGGGCGTGAATTGGCTATAGAGTCGGAGTTGTTTCATGGCTTAGGGAAGTTCGTTCGTGTTTCTGTGACTTTTGAGGAATTGTGGCCCGAGTTATCGTTTGTGGGTGGATATTGAAAGTGTTATATGTGATGAAGTAGACCATGAAGAACTGAGTTAAAGCTCCATTGATATTGTCTTTTGATGTTATTTAGAAACTGTCGAAGGGTTGAAGTGTGCTAAGGCAGTTTGTAATTGAGGGTGAAGCCCGCCAATGAATCGAGAGATCAGTTGTTGTTGTGTTTCTCCTGATGTCATACGACCTGTCATATAGAAGAATTTTGTTTCATACTCGTCAACCGTTCGCATTCCTTGTCTGAGATTTTGTAGTTTATTATACAAGGTACACTCATAGTTAAATGGCAAGAATCCCTTACGCATATGTTTCGTCAATCGCGCCCATGAGTTGATACGTGGTTTGTTGTCTTGTCTTCTAGATTCCTTGAGTTGTTGCCACCAAGCCATAGCTCGTCCTTAAATCGTGTAGCGACGAAAGGAACTCGTACATCGTATGGGACTTGGCGAACTCAAGAATTTCTTCGACTGTGTTCAACGTTAACCAATCATTGAAGTCTTTTGGAGTTTAAATGTTCCGAGAAACTCTGGAATATCGGACCGAAAGCTAGATTCCCATCGTGGTTGAGGGTTTTGTTGCTGGTTTTGGTCGTCACGGTAAGCACCACGTCGGTCATCAGGGTAAATGCCACGATGATCACGTTGGTTGTAATCATTGTGTTGCAAAAAGGTTTTCTGCTAGTTCTTCGTCATCAAATGCATCTTGCGGGGTGTTATGTGGCCGAGATCGATGTTGTTGTTGATCTCCTGAAGCTTTCCATTGTTCACGTTGAGAATGAAGAACGGTGGTCATAGCGTTTTCCACGGAGGTTTGCAAAGCAGCTTGTAAACCTGCGGTAAACGTTTCGAACATTGGCGTATTTCATCCAGTTGTTCGTTATCTTTCTTGGTGCCATGATCTCGGTTTTAGATTGAGAAATCTAAAATGATTGTCTATGATACCAACTGATGTAGCGGAAGCTATAATAACACAAAGATCTTATTTTGTCTTTGAATACCTAAGATCAAAGTCTTCTTGTGATCGTTGAGAAAAACCAATATTCTAGCCGATTGCAAGGATCAAGAATATTAAATTCTTTCAAATAAATAATCAAAATAAAATGTGCCCTCTTACAAATCAAGAAGATCTGTATTTATACTAAGAAAAAGACCTAAGTCTAAGAGGATTCAAATATATTCTCCTCTTTATCTTACATCATAATCCTTTATGTATAAGGATAAAACAATTTTTATCTAAATAAGAACCAAAAGTAAAAAGGAAAGTAAAAACCAAAGCCAACCGGAATGTGATCTATGCTGCATCAGCATTATGTCCTAAATGGTGACCAGCAAAAGAAGAGGGCATTGTATTCCTTACAAAATTTATATAAAGTACAAACAAATTTGTTTAATGAAAATATGACTTCAGTAAATATGCATAAAATTAGTTAAATTATATTAATTTGTACTCCCTACATTACAAAATAATCCATCTTTTAGAAAAAAAAATAGGTTTTAAAAAGATGCATTGTTTATTTTTTCAGTGTAATTTTTAGTAGTTAAAAGTGGTAAATTGAAAACTTCTATAAAATTAATTGTATTTATTGAAATTTGATTGGTTAAAAGTTATAAGAAATAGTAAACTAAAAAAATTGTATATTCAATACTATAATTTAATTTTTTTATTAATATGTATGCAAAAACTTAAAACATCTAATATTTTGAAACAGAAAGAGTATTTTACAATTAAATCAGAAGAGTTTATGTTTTTACAGTTGGTAACACTGCTAATATTAAAAGTATTATAGGAAAAAGATTCAAAATAGTTTAAAATTTTGATAAAAAATAAGAAGGAAAATTGACATAGATAGCAACCTTGACCACTTATGTTTTCATCTTACGTTACTTAAATGAACATATAAAATTCAACAAAAAATTAGTGCGAAAATATATGTAATCAAATCCCACTAGTGAAGGGCATCATTGATTATGGGTTCCACTGGTAAAGGTTGTAACTTTAAGTTTTAATTTTAGAATGTAACTACACAAGGTGCCTGAGATGTTGGAAGCCTCAAGCACTTTAAAAAAGGTTTTATAAAAAAGTTTTTTTATAAACTTTGGGGCCTTTGTCTATGTAAATTTTTTTAAAAAAAAATTGGGGGCCCTAAGCCAATGTTTCATTTGACTGTGCTCAGGACCACCCTTGTAACTAGAATTTTAAATTTTATTGGTGTAGATTTGTTTCGGACGTCTTTAAAACACTGAATAAAAGTAATAGAAAAAACTGATTTTTCAGTCAAAAGAAAAGAAAAACTGATTTCTATATTTCCTTTTTAAAGTTTAGACCGTAGTTTTGATTTTTTTTAACTAAAGAATGATTGGTACTAATTAAATTAGATGTGGAAAAAAATAAAAGTTGTGCACAGCACAGCACCCACATCATCTACCAGTCATCTCCTATATTGGCCGATAGATAAAGATTAGTGTCCGTGTGCGTATTTTACCTGGAAGTACGGACACGAAGGCAATGGATTAGATAGATAGGCAATCCGAACACGCATCACGTGCTTTCAAAACGCGTCGATCACTCAGGCACTGCCATCTGTGCAAATCTAGCCAATTAGAGTCAGAACTTTGCCATGTGGGCACGTGCGATTCCCGCAGCTCAAACATCTATGGATGTCCCCATGACTCCATGTGATCATTTGAGCTAATCCAAAATAATGTTTGTTATATATGTGTTCAAATCTTTAAAGGCTTTAAGATCTAATTAAACTGAATATCAGCTACTCAACTTAGTATAAATTGGGTACTAATCGATTGTAAACTATTCTTTAGAGGATAATATGTCATTGACAAGCACCAAGTCATTGTTTATGATAAGTACATTAATGGATCGTTTATGTCAACCTATATCTAGTCTGACATATAGCGAAATGCTAAAGCATGTATTAATTATGGCGAAATAGAAAACAATAATTAACGGAATATTACAAGACGAAGTTTGTTTTTATATGAGAGGTATTATTATATTTCCTTTGTTTAATTAAAATAGATGTTTTTAGAAAAAAAATTGTTTTACAAAGATATACCTTTTGTATTTTCTATGAAGATAAAGTTAATTTCAAGAAAATTAATTTATTTTATTGAGTGATTATCAATAAAAATTAGAAAATAACATATTTATTATAGTAATTAATGTATTTTGTATATATATGTCAAAACACCAAAAAAGTTTTTTTTTTAGAAAACTGATGGAATATTAAACAAACAAAAAATGTGACAACATTATTTGTTATATTGAAGTACACGGAGTAATTTGAGTTGAACGAAGGGTGTACTGGTGCCTATCAGCTTGTGATGGTTGGAAATGGTATGGTGAGAATCTAGAATTAGAGTAGAAATTAGAGAAGAAACTAATTAAACATTGTCTTAAACATGACTTGATTTGATTATATCCTCTTTATTTCCTTCAATAATTTATAGATAAAATTACTCATCAATATTATTCTCTTAAACATGAATTCTTTATATTAATTTTACTGTAATATTCTTAAATAACATATCGACAACAATTTATGTAAAATAAGATCATATTTTCCATTTCCATCACATATATGTTATATATATACAAGAAAAATAAATAGAAATATGAATAAATGTAGATGTGATGGGCTGCCAAAGGAAGGTGGTCGTCCGGGAGAAGCGGTCGTTTGATAGCTGCAAAAGGATTCTCTTTGCTCCCAAAAGCTTCGCTGGCAAAACGTCATCCCTTGCTTCTCCCTTAATCTATCTTTCCTTTATTCTCAACTTCAAAGCAATTAAAAACATATATATTTATGTACGAACATTGTAGGCCGTTTGTAGTAGCGGCCCTGAATACAAGCCAAAGAAGCATGTGCTTCCGGCCCTAATTAAAATATAAAAAATTTCAGCTTTTTTTTTAATAAAATCTTCAATAGAGTAGTTAATTTATGATGCTGGTATTGAATATAACCAACTTTTCTTTTTCATTTTATACAAAAAACGGTAAAAGAAAATCTTTTTACCTTCCGGTCTATAATTGTTCAGGGCCGGGACCTGGCCGTTTTGTATAATAGTTGGTGGGCGTAGTCCAAAGTATATCATAAATGTATATATCCACTTGTAATTATATACATGATGATGTTTATGTGAAATTTAGAACATATAAAGTTAAGCTCGGTAGTCGGTAAGTGCTTCTTGGTCTTATCTGGCTTTCTCATCGGAATAAGGGTTGTCTATGTGGGAACATATTTTTAGATTAGAAAATCCTTAGAGCAACTCCAACTAGGAGTTCTATTGGAGATTTTAATATACGTGTATATATATTAATATGTATATATGTATAATAATTATGAATATCTCAATTTTATGGGAACCTAATCGAAAACATCTTTGCAGAGATACATATATATGGTCTTGGCAACTTGGAAATGGCAAAGGCATTATAAACTACCTTTGGTCTTCAATATAGTTAGAAGGCCTAAACTACTTGTTTAATGTCCATTTAAAGCAACACACAAGGATCCATAGCGATCTTGATTTAGGCCGACATTTCTTATTGATTGTGTACGTGTTTTTTTTTTCTAAGGAAAACTGAGTCGTTTCTAAGGAAAACTAAGTCATGTCTCTGGAGTGATGTAGTTGAGATCTAACTAAATCCCCAACGATAGTACCTCTTAACTTTATATGGCAAATATCTTACGGACACTAGACCCATCACTTTCAGGTCTTCTGTTTCTTTTTATTTACGGGATCTTGTCGTATCACGTCAACACTGATTTTATGCTTGACCATCACTTCTTGTATCCATTGTAATAAGTGTAGATACTATGTTTTTAAGAAACTTCATTCATATAAATGTATGTACAGAGCAATGATAAGAAACACATAAATCTCTTCAACAATTCTCTTATCTATGTTTATTATATGGTATTAGAGCTTGAAATTTTATTTCTTTAATTTTTTTTCAGAAACTCGCTTGATCAACAATGGCTGATAACAATGGAACAAACCTGATCCTGAATCCGACCACAACGGAAGTGAGGAGAACCATCTCACCGTACGATTTGACTGCTGCTGATAATCCAGGAGTAGTGATCTCGCACCCATTGTTATGCGGAACGAATTACAATGAATGAGCATGTGTAATCAAGAAAACACTTTGTTCACGTAAGAAATTTGGATTTCTTGACGGCTCAATCAAACGACCAGAAGCGGATTCTCCAGATTTTGGAGGACCGGCAGACCATTCAAGCGCTTCTAGTTTCCTGGATCAAAATGACTATTGATCCAGTACTTCGATCAAACATCTATCACCGAGATGTGGCTCAAGACTTGTGGGAACACATAAAGCAGCGCTTCTCGCTTCTAAATGGTGCTCAGATTCAGCAAATAAAAGCTGAATTAGTTGGATGCAAACAAAACGGTTTAGCGATCAAAGCTTACTATGGGAAGCTCAATCGTATTTGGGATAGCCATGGCAAGCTACCGACCTCTGCATGTGTGTAAGTGTGGTAAATGCACCTGTGATTTTGGGAACTCTTCAGGAACGTGATCGTGAAGAAGAAAAAGTTCACCAATTTCTCTATGGTTTGGATGATGCATTTTACAGAACCGTACAATCCTCTCTTGTTTCTCGCTCACACTCCAGCCAATGGAGGAAGTGTACAATATTGTACGCCAAGAAGAAGACCTGAGGAATACTTCAAGCTATGACGAGGATGTTCCTGTGACTGCAGTTCATGCGCTTGCTGCTCAAGCAAAATCAAGAGGTCGCAATGACGATGCATGCAAACCAGCTTTATGCAAACATTGTCACCGTTCTGGACATGCTTCTGAAAGTTGTTTTGCTGTAATTGGGTTTCTGGAGTGGTGGGGTGATCATCCTAAGTCACGCACAATGCAAGGGAGAGGACGTGGAGGAGATTTGTCTTTCGGTGGAGCTGGAAGAGGACGCAGAGCTAATGCTTATGCATATGCAGCACATGTCAATGGTGCTCCTCATATGGAACATGCTAATTATGTTCTAACTGATTCTGATAGAGATGGCGTGAGTGGTCTGAGTAAAATTCAGTGTCGTAGCATCGTCACTATTCTCAATGCAGGGAAAGAACAAAATCAATGCCCACTGAAACTCTAACAGGTAAATTTTCTACTCCATTTTGGATTATGGATACAAGAGCTAGTCATCACTTAATTGGAATCTTGAGATTTTGACTGATGTTTTGAGATATGGATCTTGTGTTAATTGTTTTGGCTAATGGACATGAGCAAGTATCGGTTAAAGAAGGGGAAAGTTAGGCTTGGGTCAAACTTGTGATGAATTCAGTTTTTTATGTTGAGGGAATGCAGTCGGATCTGATTTCAGTTGGACAATTAATGGGTGAGAATCGTTGTGCTGTTCAATTGGCTGACCACTTCCTCATTGTCCAGGGCCGCATTTCGAGGATGATTGGATCGGCTAAAAGAGAAAAATGAGCATACTGTCTTAGGAGTATGGAGATTGCTGCAGCAGCTACAGCTCAAGATATTGCAAATTTTGAGATGTGGCACAAAGAATGGGACATCCAGCTGCTAAAGTAGTTTGCTCACTTCTTGTTGTTTCTGTTTCAAGTACTTATGAAATTCTTAATAAGGCGTGTGATGTCTGCCTCCGGGCAAAACAAACAAGGTCATGTTTTCCAGTAAGTCTAAATAAAACAACGAAGATTTTGAGTTGATACATTGTGACTTGTGGGTCCGTATTGGACAAAATCGTTTAGTGGTGCACGCTATTTCTTGACAATAGTTGATGACTACTCTCGAGGAGTATGGATATATTTGTTGAAAGATAAACCGAATCACCGACCACATGTGATAAATCTTCTTTCAATGGTTACACAGTAGTTTTCAGACAGAAGTCAAAACAGTCTGTAGCGATAATGGATCCGAGTTCTTGTGTTTGACAAAACACTTTTGCAGCAATGGAATTGTTTATGAAACTTCTTGTGTTGACACTCCTCAACAAAATGGGAGAGTAGAAAGAAAGCATCGTCACATACTGAACATAGCACGAGCTCTTCGATTCCAAACGAATCTCCCGATAGAGTTTTGGGGCGAATGCATTTTAAATGCAGGCTACTTGATTAATCAAACTCCAAGCTCCGTGATTGGTGGGGTTACTTCATATGAGCGAATTCATAACAAGGAACCAGAGTATAACCATTTACAAGTCTTCGGAAGCTTGTGTTATGCTCATAACCAAGCAGCAAAAGGAGACAAATTTGCATCCCGAGTAGGAAATGTATCTTCATGGGTAATCTTCATGGGAAAAAGGGTTGGCGCTTGTTTGATCAGGGAAAAAAAAATTCTTTACATCACGAGATGTAGTTTTCTGCGAAGCTAAGTTTCGTACGCTGATTCTCCACCTCCTACTGAAACAAATGTGCAAACCAACCTCTGTTTGAACCAGCGTTGCAGCACTGTCGATGAAGAAGAAGTACAACTGGGTAAAAAAAACCTATTTTGTCTAACCCACATGCACCAACAGTAACCAATATCAGTGGTGCTGTCTCTGTTGCTGAAACTTCTTTAGACACTGCAGAGGATTTGGGTATAAGTTCATCTGATTCTAATATTAACTCATCGTCGTCCTCAGCTGATTCAAATCCTATGTTGCAACCTGATATTCAAACAACTGGAAGTACTGAAAATCAAGCAACTGGTAAGTCCTAATATTTTACTGGTCATGGTCATATGGTTCGCAAACCACCGGTCACATTAAAAAATTATGTAACCAATGCAGTAACTGTCAGTCCAGTGGCATCAACTTCCTCCCCTACACCAGTCATGTACCCGATCAGTGATTACATAAACTGTGAGAAGTTCCTCTGTTAAGCATCAAGCTTTTCAAGCTTCAATTGTCAATGCGTTTGTGCCAAAGACGTATAACCAGGCAGTTCGTGACAAACGATTTCGTAATGCTATGCGAAGTGAAATAGATGCTCTCGAGATTAATGGAACATGGGATATTGCAGATTTGCAAAAAGGGAAGCGGGCAAATTGGCTGTAAATGGATTTACACCATTAAATATCGAGCTGATGGGACGATTGAGAGGTTTAAAGCATGACTGGTTGCTTTTGGAAATCGCCAGGTCGAAGGTGTTGACTATGGAGATACATTTGCTTCAGTTTGCAAAGATGGGAACTGTTCGATTATTTTTGGATACAACATCAAAGAGAGGTTGAGATATACACCAGATGGATGTACATAACGCCTTCTTTCATGGGGACTTAACTCAAGAGATTTACATGAAATTACCCCAAGGATTCACCTCGTCTGACTCAAACAAGGTGTGTTGAATCCGAAAATCTTTATATGGGCTTAAACAAGCACCCCGATGCTGGTTTGCAAAACTTGCAAACAACACTGAAAACATACGGGTTCAAACAATGCTTATCGGACTACTCATTGTTCACATACGAGAAAGGTCAGACACATTTACATATCTTAATATATGTTGATGATCTTGTGATTACTAGTAACCAACCAGAAGCTGTGAAATTCTCAAAGATTATCTCTCCACTTGCTTCAAAATGAAAGATTTAGGAGCTTTGAAATACTTCCTCGACATTGAAGTGGCACAGAATTCGACTGGAATTTATCTCTGCCAACAGAAGTATGCTCTTGACATAATTACGGATACGGGTCTCCTTGGCGCCAAGCCAGCTACATTTCCACTTGAACAAATCACAAGTTGGCTCTTTCTGAAATCGCTACTACTTCTTGATCAAGAGAGGTACAAAAAACTTGTTGGGGCGTTAATATATATTAGTGTAAGCACACCAAATATGGCTTTTTGTGTACATGTTTTGGCACAGTTTATGCAAAAACAGCGAGAAGATCACTGGCATGCTGCTTTAAGAGTAGTCCGTTACTTAAAAGGACACCCGGGGACAAGGGATTCTCCTTCGAGGCTGATGTTAATTTCCAGATCACAGGATGGTGCGATGCAGATTGGGGACACTGTCCGATAACGAGAAGATCAGTAACTGGATATTTTGTGCAGTTTGGTGGACTCACCTATCTCTTGGAAAACACGAAAAAAAGACACATTTAGTCTTCCCTCAGCAGAGGCTGAATAACGAGCGATGTCATTCTTGGCAAAAAGAACTCATATGGCTGAAGCAGATACTTATGGCACTCGGTATAAGACATGAAAACCCAATGTTAATTTACAGTGATAACAAGGCGGCAAATCCATATCAGCACAAACCCGGTCTTCCACGAATGTACGAAGCACGCGAAGTTGGACTGTCATTTTGTTAGAGACGGAATCACCCGAGGTACTCTTACAACCTCACATGTTGCTAGTCACCCCCAAATTGCAGACATATTCATTAAAAAATTTAGGACGACAAGCATTCGATGACTTCAAAGTCAAGTTAGGCATCAATGACTTGCATGCTCCAACTTGAGGGAGAGTATTACGGGATCGTATCGTATCAAAAACGTATCACGTCAACACTGATTTTATGCTTGACCATCACTTCTTGTATCCATTGTAATAAGTGTAGATACTCTTTTTTTAGGAAACTTCATTCATATAAATGTATGTACAGAGCAATGATAATAAACACATAAATCTCTTCAACAATTTTCTTGTCTCTATTTATTATACTTTCCTTTCTATTTATTTCTCCAAACTTACTTGTTTAAAAAATTCAGATTCAAAATTTAACAAATTTCCCCTTTGGCAGAAGAAAATAATATTTATTTACTTTTTTTTGTAAATAAAAATAATGATAAATATTTATTAAAATACTATACACCATATATGTGTTAAATGTAAAATTTATATATATACTAGATTATAATCCACACATTTAAAACAACGGAAATATTATTCAAAGTATAATTTACGAAATTAAAACATTTTATTTTAGTTTATCTGAAATATATAATTATATGTATTTATATTAAACAGGAAAATAATATAAGATATAATTTTATTTTATTTTTAATTATTTAAACCTTTTTCTTTATGAATGTTTAAGAAAATCTCTGTAATTTATTTGATTAATTTTGTGATAAATATTTTTGATAATTTTAATTATTAAATTTACTATTTGATATAATTTGTTGACTCTACATTTATTATACATAGTATTTAATTTAATATGAAAACTTATTCAAGTTTAAATGAATATAATTTTCAATTTACAAAATATAAACAAAATAATTTACTAATTTAATTATTTTCATAAATGAAATTATTTTATAGTATCTAAAACTGCAAAAAGGCGTACTTATTTTTGAAAATTTCATAAATTATTTGACTTCAAATAACCCATTTGTTTCATAAAGACGATTGTTTTTTTTAAATGTTTCCAAAAGATAATTTATTTGTATTCTAATGTGTTTTATCAATTAATAATGATATATTATAAACTTCAAAAATATTAATTGAATTCTTAAAGGTATTTGGAAATAGATAATTACAAAATATGCATTTATAACTAAGATTAATGTTGAACAAAAAAAGATTTAGTGTGTGAAAAAAATAAAACATCCATTATTTAAAAACAGAGAGTCTAATTTGAAAGAAGACTTGATAAAATTTTATTTACAAATGGGGTTTAAGGATATATATTGTTTGGATAAGGAATTAATTATTATATTGTTTGGAAATATATGTAGTAGTATAACGTTTTTTCCACAATTATGTTAATAAAAATCTAATGTTTACTTAACTATTAATGATATTTTATATAATATATAAAATATGACTAAATGTTATGTGCAACAAAATGTTTTTGTTTTAATAAGAGAGATGATCGGATAATTATATATAGAGTTGGTTACGATTTAAGACACATTCTTGTTTTTTTACACTGAGGGACAGTTGAAGAACACAATTTCAGAAACCAAAGCAGTTTATGGACAATTATACCCTTTGTCTCATGGATGTGGACGAAAGAAGTGAAGCGACAATTTTTATGAATAGCTTTTGTGATACAATTTTCATGAACAGCTTTTTGATATCCATGGAAATGTTTTTGTGGATATTTTTTCAAATGTATATGGACATGTTTAACATCCACGTATCCAGCACTTTCTCCTCTCAGAGTAGCTACTTCCATCACCACTGTATCGACCTCTTACGTCTTCCACCTCCGTATCCACAAGGTATGTATCCACCACTTTCGTATCCATAAGCACCACCACCTCCATTGCGGTATCCACAAACACCTCAACCACACCTCCACCACAGCCTCCATTTTCTTTGTAGTATCCACAAACATCTCCATCACACCTCCATTTCAGTATCCACAACATTCTAAGACCACAAGTAAAATACTTTTAACAAAATAATTTCATGTATAAAGACCGTTAAACTATCATACATACAAAAGAAATCAAACCAAATCACCTCTCTTGTATCAAACAAGTAATAACATACATCACATGCGCTGAGAACCAGATATGCAAATATTCGAAAGGAATCAAAAGAGTGCAGGACCAGATCTGCAAATACTCGAAAGTTCACCATTGTTGCCTTCGTTCGAGCTCACTTCGATCCCACGATGGCGAAGCTCAATTCCAACGACGGCTAAGGCTGAGAGCACGCTAAACGGCGTAAATTTCAACGACCAGTGTAACCGGCGTAAATCTCATAGACCTCTGAACCTGAAATTGTTGGTCAACATCAGCAGCAACAGTTGCTTACCACAAGAAGAGGGTTGCACTCTATCTTCTCCTGCACCAAACGGATCTCAATTGAGCGTAGTGGATCTACAATAAAAGATTGAGCAGCTTTGGGACTGGGTACCCAGAGAACAAGACGAGAGGCGTTCCATTTTAGATCAAGGAGAAGAGCGGAGGAGATCCAATTGAGCAGTGGGGTCTTCTGACTCCCATTTCCACCTCCAAGTAAGGTAGATTCCGCCACTGATGAAACTTGAAGATACAAAGGAGGAAGAAGACGAAGAATGTTGACGTTGGAGATGGTCGGATTTAGTGGAGAAGATCCAATCGGTGAACAGAAAGGCACAGTGGAGTACGGCTTAGGACTTGTGAATTTAAAGAGGCGATGGTAGCCAACAGATAAATGTCAGAGAAGAAGACGGAGCTATGATTAGGGTTTGAGGTTTGTAAAGATTTCGGAAAGTTTTATCGACGAGAGAGAATATGATTTAGGTGGACTAGGATTTGTGGTTTTGAAGAATTAGAAAACATTTGCTTCTTTATGTTTTAATGATGAAGAAAAATCTAGTTAGTTTTGAAAAATTGAGTAACAAGAGAGATAGAGATATTTGAAGGGCAAAAGGGACAATGAATACAACAAATGTGTGTTGCAAGTAGATTGTGTTCTTTGTGTTACTAAGAAGTGAAAATGTGTCTTTAGATGCAATTTTCTCTTATATATAGATATGGTGATAATGTTGCTGTGTAAAGCTACACAAGTCATTTGTCAGATTCTAACAAGAGAATCTTATTAGTGATCGCACACAAAACTATCTTTGCCTCACCATTTAATACCAAACAAACTTTGTCTTGACCTTACATAGGACATCAAAGTCACAACCAACCTTTTCTCTTTAAATCTTCACTTATTTATAATTTACACTTTCTTCTGTAACTGATGTCATATGTAAATGCATAGCAATCTAGGACTAAATGTTAAAAGTTTATTACAAACCACTAATGAAGCTATATGAGATGAACACAGGTAAAGATTAATATCACAGAGTTGTATGCGTAGGAGCTAAAGTCGTAATGTAAGTTTCGCAAAGTAGGTAAGTATATATATGTACAGGTTATAGAAAATCATAACATTTTTAGATTTCTAAACATATGTAGTTGCGAAAAATGTTTATGCAATGAATCTAATAAATTTAGTAGTTTTTTGTATGCTAAAATTTGTAAATTTAAAGGTGGTGATTAATTGTGTATCTCATACTCTCAGAGAAATTTGAAAGTAATACTTCTTTTTTTCATTTAATGAAAAAAATGATAAAGATAAATGACATATATATCGGGGTCCATCTCTATATTTACTTTTTACATCATTATTTATAACCCCATCTTCTTCTTCTTATTCTCAATCTTCTCTACTAAGAATTATCTTAGAAAACTCATCCTTGAATGTACGGAGGTGCATGGATGTGGAAGCATAGTAAAGTTGAAAGATTGGAGGATGACGATGAATCTTGGGAAGTCAAAGCCTTCGAGCATGACACTAAAGGGAACATCTCTGGTACCACTTGGTTCGACTTCGTTTCCTTCGAGCAACCTTGATTTTTCGGTATTGGATTCGCCGGTAGAGGTTCCTCCTCGGGTTATAGAATATTCGAGAGGAGATGATGAAAGCTTTGGCTCGATGAAAGAGACTAAAAGAACATCAGTGGATGAACCTGATCTTGAACTTCGACTAGGGCACAAGCCACCGTGACATTTCACTTTCATATCCATTAAGCTGAGGCTCTTTACATTTAAATACAAATTTGTTGTTAAATTCTGAATTCAGTTTATGTGTGTCACAATTAAATACATTCTATTCAATGCTCAATTTCATTGCTTTCACATATACATGCGACTAAGTTTACATAAGATTAAGTACTATGGTTACTCACTAAAACCCTGAGTTATCAGACTTGTATATACTCTACCATTATCATCTCAGAAATCCCTATATATATATATATATATATATATATATTTGTCTATATATATGTGTATATATGTTGCTAGTTTAATGTATGTATCGTGTGACTGTTTTGCTCATTTTTGGTCACAGGTTGATCATTATTTGGTTTAGATTTTCTTGAAAGTATCAAGGCTATTTTATGTTTCACATTCAATTTTCCATCAATTTGATGGAGACTATAACGGTATGATTAATGCATGTTTCTTAGACTGAATTTCTTAGGAAAAAATAAAAACTTGTTTTTTAGTATTTTTAAGGAAAGTTAAGAAAATGTTTCTTATTTAAGAGTTTTAAGAGTCGGTCCTTAACATTTTCAGTTAAAAATTAAGAAACAGTTTATTAAATTTCCCTAAGAAATTCAACCTAAAAAATTTGCATTAATAATGGCCTAAGAAACTATACTGATACTTAAAGTACAAATGTCAACATGTGAGAAAAATTACTGTTTTTACTAGTTAAAAAAAAAAACCAAACAACTATATATAATACTATTTTTTTTCTAGAAATTCTCATGGTCTCGGACCATGGGAGTTGCTCTTAGGTAACAAATATCTTCTTATCTTCGGTTCGGAAAGATTACAGATCCAAACTCAAAACGTCAAGGTAATTTAATACCTGAAAATAATAATGATAAATTTTGATAAGTTTTAGATCTAAAAATAAGAAGGAAAAGTAGACACTACATACATATATGGATGATGTATCATCATTATAGATAATGAGTTAAATAACAACTAAGCTTAACAATAAATAGAAATTGATTCAAAAAATTGACTGAATAAGTTCTTGTAAAAAAAATTTTGGTCAAAAATTTCTTGTAAATTTCAGTCATCTTTTCCATAACTAAACTATGATGTTACCTACTTTCGATCTTGTAGTTTGTCTTGTCTGCAATGGCACTGTAAATGTTACGCGTGACTTGTCTTGAGAGAGAGAGAGAGATTGTTCTGGTGATGTACCTCTACTGAAAGTTTTGTTGGCGATGTTGATTCTACTGTGTGTATGTGTGTATTTGTTTCTCGAAATACTTTCAGTTCGAACTAATTAAAAAGATACCTAGAAGAAAGTTAAAAAAAAAGAGAACATGGTTTGGTGTAGAGGTCACATACCGAGTCACGCCTTCATGATGTGGGTAGCTCACTTAGATCGCCTACCCACAAGAACTCGCATTGCAACTTGGAACCAACTTATTGATACTTCTTTCTGCATATGTGATAACTTTGCAGGGACTAGAGACACATTTTTCTGAGTTGTGAATTTAGTGAACATGTTTGGACTCTTGTCTTGAAGCGCTTCGGATACAAACCTGTTTTGTTTCACACTTGGACTGCTCTTTCATTACAAAGTCTTCTTATATTCAGTAAAAGTTTTGCATCCCCATATCAACCATCCATTGTCTTTTTCACCTTTGTTTCATAAACAGAGAAAACTTTACTTTGCAGTTTTTGGTAAAAATTGAAAATTATTTTACAGATATCAAAGGCCTAATTAAGATGGCCGGGAAGTTTCTCTATCATGTGAAATGCATAGACTATTTTCTTATCTTCACAAAGGATAATTGCACTCCATCAACGCTGGAAAGCGGTGTTGCAAAACCATAACTCATTCACCTGGGGATCTGCAAATCGAATTAATTTAAGCTGACAAGCACATTGGTCTTAAAACTTCATACTGTATTAGCTATCTTGGTCAACTTCTTTTGCACCAAGTCAAGCAGTATTTTGTGTGTGGCATGTCAAATTCAACTCATTAAATATGTAATAACTGGGGTTGTTAACTTCCAGAGCCTTGAGTTTCATCATTCTAATTAAAGATATCTTTCAAAATTATTGATATATAGCTATCTTTGACCTTCTTATGGAATGGTAATATATCCTACCAGTTATCAGTTGTGCACTTGTGGCTTAGTATGTTTGTAGGCCAAGTCAGAAAATTAAATTTATCCATCACATTCCCTGCTACGGTACTTCAAAAGATTGTTGAATTTGAGAATACTTATTTTCTTTTACATCCATATAACAAGAGTTGGCAATGGGTGTACAACCATATTTTGAAAAAATGAGTAGCTTTTTCAACAAGAACATTTGGATCTCTTTGTCATCAACATACCAACTCAACTAGGGCTGCACCTTCATTCAACAATTGATTCGCTGGGAATGATGAGAATTGGTAGTTTTGTTCCTTTCAACCTAGATAAACATGTAAGGCATATCGTGTAACTGTGAGGAAATATATCTTTATCACTTGGATTTTTACACCTAATCAGAATTCTACTTGTGATCGTCTACCCTTGTGAGGAATCACTACTACAATATTCTGACTTTTTTCACTAGGCCATATCATCTTTGAATACTCCTAAATACTGGCGAATTGTATGTAATGAAAAAATATCTGTCATTAAAAGATACCAAATAATATTCTCCTTATTTGTTGTATAGATAAGAACTTATCATTAGGAAGATCCCTGAGATCAAGGAACAAATTCATGTATATATTTGAAACTCAATACAAGAAACGATTCAAGGGAAACAATTTACTTTTATGGTAATCAGAGGGTTCACGCTCCTAAACCTAATTTTCTTTTCTATTCTCTTCTCTCTTCTCTTCTCTCGTCTTCCGCCTCCTTTCAAAACAATGGCGGCTCCTCAAGCTGCTCTAGAACGGGCTTACGGAGTCACCAACATCAAGTCTCACATCCCCATTCTTCTCGACATCGACGATCACAACTACGATGCTTGGAGAGAGTTATTCTCACGCACTGTCAAAGCTTTGACGTTGCTAGCCATCTAGATGGAACCCTTCTCCCAGAAAACGGTGACGATGTTGCTTGGACAAAAAGAGATGGACTGGTTAAACTCTGGCTGTACGGGACCCTGTCCAAAATCTTTTCCGAAGCACTTTCAAAACAGGAGGAACGTCTCAAGAAATCTGGGTACGTATAGAAAATTTCTTTAGAGATAACAAAGAAGCCAGAGCTCTGCAAATGGATCACGATCTTCGTACGAAAGAGATAGGCGACCTCACAATACACGCCTACTGTCAAGAACTTAAGTCCATCTCCGATCTGTTGGCAAATGTCGATGCCTCCTGTAAGTGAACAAACACTGGTTCGCTACATGTTAAATGGACTTAGCAGTAAATACAATAACATCATCAATGTTATCAAGCATCGCCAGCCTTTTCCTTCTTTTGATGAGGCACGTTCCATGCTCATACTCGAAGAAGACCGTCTAAACAAAGGACGCCTACGTTCCCAAGTTCATAAATCGGATTCTTCTTCCTCAACGGTCCTCATCGCGGCAACAAACTCAGACAATCGTCCCCAACAGAACACTCCGTCTCAAGCGCAACGTTTTAATCAGAATCGTGGACGAAAACAAAATAACAGAGGAAGAGGACGTGGCTACAACAACCAACAGAGACAGCAGCAACAACAATGGAACACTCCATACTGGCCGAACGGTTTTCCGATGTGGCCTCCATCTCCCTTCCCAATGTGGGGACAGCAAGCGTTTCCTCAGCTAATCGCAACCAGGTGTTCTCGGTCCTCGTCCGGCTCAACAATCCGCATCGCCTCAACCACAACCGACGATGGACTTTGCCACAGCGTTTAACACCATGACACTAGCCGATCCCACTGACAACCAGTGGTAGATGGACTCTGGTGCAACGGCCCATCTCTCAAATACGTCAGGTAATCTTAAGTCCATTTTTAAACCTGGCATCAGAAAATCTGTTACTGTCGCCAATGGTGGTCAGCTTCCAATCACAAAAGCCGGTTCTTTTCTTTGCCTCTGCTTCTCGTCCATTATCTTTAAACTTTGTCCTTGTGACTCCCTCTATATTAAAATCTCATATCAGTTCGTCGTTTTACGAAAGACAATTCTTGTTCTATTGAGTTTGACCCTTTTGGTTTTTCTGTGAAGGATCTTCGAACTCGGAGGACAATACTCCGCAGTGACAGCACCCGGTGACCTCTATCCGGTATTCCCTTCATCAAACACTTCTTCCAATAAACCGTCCGCTTTCCTTGCAGCTCCGTCTAGCGTTTGGCATCAAAGACTAGCTCATCCGAGCAAACCAAACTCTAAACTCTTTGATTTCTTCTTCTGCTTTATCATGTAATAAGCGAGACATATCTCACCTTTGCACTGCATGTCAATTGGCAAACAATTAAAGCTACCTTTTTATTCATCACAATCGTTTGCTTCTCACCCTTTTGATATTGTGCATACAGACCTATGGACATCACCGGTTCCAAGTCTAAGTGGGATCAAATATTATGTGCTATTTTTAGACCAGCATTCTCACTTCTTATGGGTCTATCCATTACGCAGCAAGTCGGATGTGTTTGACAAATTCTTACATTTCTCAAAATATGTCAAAACACAGTTCGACAAAGTAGTCAAGTCACTACAATGCGACAATGGCTCTGAGTATAACAATGCTCGCTTTCATGATTTCTTTTCCACTAATGGTATCAACTTTCGGTTTCTTGTCCTTACACCTCTCAACAAAATGGACGATCCGAAAGAATGATACGCACCATCAACAATGCTGTCCGCAGTCTCCTTTTCCAAGCTCACCTCCATTCCACTTTCTGGGTAGAAGCTTTGCATACAGCGGTACACATTTTAAACCTTCTTCCTTCAAAATCCATAAATGGTAAAATACCATTCTCAACTCTTTTTAAAAAGCCTACTTCTTATACTCACCTAAAAGTTTTTGGTTGTCTTTGTTATCCAAACCAGAACATTTCTACTCAATACAAACTTGCTCCAAGATCCTCAAAATGTCTATTCCTTGGCTACCCAAAAAATCACCGAGGTTATAAGATGTTTTGATCTCACCACTAAAAAGATTATTCTTTCTCGTCATGTGCAGTTTGATGAATCTATTTTCCATATCAACTTCAATCTCCAAAGGAAGCCGACTATTCTTTCTTGGAATCTGAAGGCTTTGTTTCTTCTATCTTCCGAAACACCCTTCAAGCCCCTTTTCCACAAACAAATCAACAAGAAACACACTGAAATAGTGGTTCCGCCAACTCAAAATGCCCAGTGGCTAACGAGGCTCCACGGCATGCTATGGCTACACGTTCTAAACATGGAATACGTAAGCCAAAGCAGATCATTTCCCTCCTCACAGAAAATCGCTCTCCTCTTCCGAATCACACAAACAAGCTCTGACGATCCATTTTGGAATTCGGCAATGGTGGATGAGTACGATGCCATGATTAAAAGCGGTACTTTTGATCTTGTACCAAGGCCAAGGACACTAACTTTATAAACTCTCTCTGGCTTATAAACATAGTTTGATGCAGATGGATTGTTTAGAAAACACAAGGCTCGTCTCGTAGCCAATGGAAAATCTCAGGAACCTGGTATCGACTTTACTGAGACATTCTCCCCGGTTGTCAAGCCTGCTACAATCCGTATTGTGCTCCACCTAGCTTTGGCTCGCGATTGGCGAATCAACCAACTAGACGTGCAAAATGCATTTCTACACGGCAAGCTCGACGAAACTGTCTACATGTTTCAGCCTCCAGGGTTTGTTGATAAAACAAAACCAAACCATGTCTGCAAGCTCAATCGGTCCATCTACGGCCTCAAACAATCTCCTCGCGCTTGGAATGCTCGATTTGTTCACTTCATTACAAATGCTGGTTTTAAACAGAGTCGCAGTGATGCAAGCTTGTTTGTTTACAGGAAGCACAAGGACATGGCGTATCTTCTCCTATACGTCGACGATATCATCATTACCGCCTCGTCACTGGAGCTTCAATCTAACATCATAGCTTCAATGAAATCAGAGTTCCCTATGACTGACTCTGGCCGCATTAGTTCTTTCCTCGGCGTCTCAGCAAAGTTCAACAACAATGGCCTGTTCTTATCCAATCCTCATATGCTCAGACATCCTGATTCGGGCAGGTATGCAGGACTGCAAACCGGTTACAACACCTGTCGACCTGAAGTCCAAGTTGGATGAAAAAGACGGCACTGCGGTTGCCAATCCCACCGAATACAGAAGTCTCGGCGGGTGCCCTCCAGTACCTCACGTTTACTAGACCCGACATCTCGTACGCTGTTCAACAAATATGCCTCTTCATGCACGATCCTCGTGAGCCTCACATGCAAGCTCTTCGACGAATCCTCCACTACATACAAGGTACCAAACTCACGGCCTACAACTCCTAAACACCAAACACGAAGATGACAGCCTATTCCGATGCCGACTGGGCAGGATGCCCTACAACGAGGCGCTCAACTTCGGGTTTTTGTGTTTTACATGGGTGATAATTTGATATCCTGGTCTTCTAAAAGACAACCAACAGTGTCAGATCGAGTGCAGAGGCTGAGTACAAAGGTGTTGCTAATGCGGTTGCAGAAACTTGCTGGCTAAGAAATCTCCTTCTTGAACTTCACTGTCCAGTTAATCAAGCTACTATGGTTTATTGTGACAACATCAGTGCGGTCTACCTATCATCTAACCCAGTTCAACATCAGCGAACGAAACACATTGAAATCGACATTCATTTTGTTCGGGAAAAAGTTCAAATGGGTCAAGTTCGTGTTCATCATATTCCTTCATCACTTCAGTATGCGGACATTTTCACCAAAGGCTTACCTTCTTCTCTATTCACAAGCTTTCGATCCAGTCTAGTATGCAAACACCCCACGCTAGAACTGAGGGAGGGTAAAAGATACCAAATAATATTCTCTTTATTTGCTGTATAGATAAGAACTTATCATTAGGAAGATCCCTGAGATCAAGGAACAAATCATGTATATATTTGAAACTCAATACAAGAAACGATTCAAGGGAAACAATCTACTTTTAGTCATCTGGCACATGGAAGCTCTTCTGAAATAAAATTGTTCTATTCCAAACTTTGACAACTCATTACAAAAAATATAAAAGAAAGAAAATCTCTAATAAAAATATCTACAAATAAAAAGACATATCAAAGTAGATGGCATTCACACATTTTACACAAAACCGATAGACCTAATTATTCTTAACAACTTCATATTCTCATATAATTGAACTACAACGGCTTGAATTTTGAAAAATATATGTAAACAACTTTTTACAAGGTTCA
>CAJHQP010003799.1:0-62619 GCA_905132765.1 Moricandia arvensis | reverse complement strand
CCTATAAAATATAGTTTTCCGCCAAAACCCGAAAATCGGGTTTCTTTTTTCCAAAACAGCAAAATTCATCATCATGAACCAGCTTTACCGGGCATTGCTAAACCCACAAAAGCAAATTTCCCAAATAACTTCGACTTGCTTATGTATCTACAAAATTCATAAAAACACAAATTTTAAGATTGATTTTGTCTATAACATTCTTATACAGATTTGGATATATATGATGATGCAGTGACCATATGTCATAGTTCAATGTATATTTATTTATCCAGTATTTTGAGATAAGTAAGACATTATATAAGAGAAAAATATGTATCTACCTGTCCATTACAAGGAATTGACCTTTGACTGTTCCTCTTTGGTGATGAAGAGGGTAATCTACTGACTTCACGAAATCATATGGCCAACTTTGAACCTCGGAAACCATCTACATGTAACATTTTTTTAAAGATTATACACACATTATTATGCATAAACAATTATTAGAAGTGCATTGAAATAGACCTGCCGTTAAGCATCGGTCCAGAGACGATTAGAAGAGGAGGCAGAGTTGAGATAAACAAAGACAGGACCATACACCTTCTTCCACTGCTCATTATAGTTTTGAAGCTTTGTGAATGGATTGTAGAGCAAGTTAACAAGAACAATCTCTCTTATTAATCCTTGAGAAAATTACTCAAAACTCAAGATCACAAAAACAAATCTCCAAAACACTTAGGTTATTGCAATAAGACTGCAACACCATATATAGGACTCAAAACATCCTAAACTCGTTTAACAAACCTATTTTAGATAACTCCAACTTAAAATAGGATAATGATAACTTTTGTTTTAAGCTTTATTTCAAGCTTATCCCAACAATCTCCCCCTTAAGCTTGAAATCCTTTGTGACAAGTCTTCAACTCCAATCAATCCTCTCATTTCCTTGTGTCGAATCCTTCCAAGTCCTTTATTTAAGATATCAGCCTTTGTATACTTCCGGAATGTGTTGAACCTCAATAAGATGTTGTCCACACACTCTCTTATGAAGTGATAGCGACGATGGATATGCTTACTCCGTCCATGGAACACTGGGTTCTTGGTCAAAGCAATCGCAGACCTGTTATCAATCAGAAGTGTTACTTTCTCACTCTCCTTACTCATTATCTCACCAAGTAAGTCCTGGAGCCCAAATAGCCTGTTTTGCTGCCTCGGTAGCTGCCATAAATTCTGCTTCGCATGACGAGAGAGCTACTGTTTCCTGCTTCTGTGAACACCAGGTTATAGGCGACTCTGAGAAGTAAAAGATATGCCCAGTTGTGCTTCGTCCGTCGTCTTCATCTACATTATGGCTTGCATCACTGTAACCGACCAACTTTGTGCTCTGTGATCGTCTAAACACAAGACCATGAGTTAACGTGCCTCGCAAGTATCTCAGGATCTGTTTTATAGCCGCTGCGTGTGATGTCTTAGGCTCCTGCATATACCTACTCATAACACCCACGGAGAAAGATAGGTCCGGTCGAGTATGTAATAGGTATCTGAGACACCCAATGCTTCTTCGATACTCCTTCTCGTCTATGCTTTGCTCGTGTGTTGACCTTGAAATCTTTACATTATGATCCATTGGCACATGAACTGGATTGCACTCACTCATTCCTGTTTCTTCTAATATCTTCTTGGCGTATCTCTCCTGTTTCAGTGATATTCCTCATCGTTTTGAGCAACTTCGATTCCAAGATAGTATGTTAACTCTCCCAAGTCACTCATCTCAAACTTTGCAGACATCTCCCTTTTAAACTCTGTGATGAGATTGATACTTGTTCCAGTTACTAGCAAATCATCTACGTACACTGCAACCAAGAGTAGATGATCTTTGTCCTGTCTACGATACAGAGCTGGTTCCTTTGAGCATCTTTCGAACTTTAAGCTTCCCAATTCCTTGTTTAATTTCTCGTTCCAGGCTCGTGGAGCTTGTCTCAGACCGTACAGAGCTTTGTTCAGTTTGTACACCTTTCTTTCTTGTCCTACAACCTCGAATCCCTCAGGTTGTGAGACGTATACTTCTTCCTTGAGGTCACCGTGCAGGAATGCAGTTTTGACGTCCAAGTGGTGTACCTTCCAACTTCTAGATGCAGCTAAGGCCAGTAAGAATCTCACGGTTTCTATTCTTGCTACGGGAGCAAAAACTTCTTCAAAGTCTATCCCATGTCTTTGAATATAGCCTTTAGCTACTAATCTAGCCTTGAACTTGTTGATGCTTCCATCTGCGTTTCGTTTTATCTTGAAGACCCATTTCAGCCCAATTGCCTTTGCTCCAGCTGGAAGTTCTGTTAGATCCCACGTTCTGTTTTTCTTTATAGAGTTAATCTCGTCTTCACATGCATCTCTCCATACTTTCTTGTCTTTGGCTTCTGCAAAACTCCACGGTTCATCATTTATATTTAAGAGTAATCTCTCTCCTTCCAGCTCTGCAAGTAGTACGTAATCATCTAAGTATCCAGGTCTTCTTCTCTCCCTTTGAGATCTTCTTAGCTCAAACGTACTGTCTTCTTCGTTATTATCCTCATCATCATCATCTTCTTCTTGGTTAATAGCACTGATATCATGAATTTCTGTTTTGTCTCCTTCAACACTTACTTCTGTAGAGTGGCTGTTGTCAATGCCATGATTACCGAATTGGCTTATATCAATATGTAGAGGTTCCGGTTCTTTGTTTCCTTCACAAGCATCCCACTCCCAGCTTCTACCTTCATCAAATATCACATCTCGACTCACCACAATTTTCTTGCCTTTAGGGTCATATAACCTGTAGGCCTTAGATCCCGGTTCTGTCCCTAGATGCACCAGCATCCGTGATCTACTGTCCAACATTCTCAAATGTTGAGACTCCACTTTTGCATAACCAACGCATCCAAAAATTCTCAAATGTCCTATGTTTGGCTTCTTTCCCTTAAACAGCTCATATGGTGTCTTATTCTTTATGACTCGTGTCGCAGCTCTGTTTATAATGTAGGTTGAGTGTCTGACTGCTTCCCCCCCAGAGGTTATTTGGTAACATCATATGCTTGAGAAGACTTCTGGTCATACCAAGTAAAGTTCTGTTGCGTCTTTCTACCACCCCGTTCTGTTGGGGTGTGTAAGGTGCTGTTAGATGTCTTGTTATGCCAGCCTTCTCACAGAAACTCAGGAATTCATTTGACACAAACTCTCCCCCTCTATCAGTCCTGAATGTCTTTATGGTTTTCCCTGTCTCCTTTTCGACTGTGGCCTTAAAGTGTTTAAATTTCTCAAACGCTTCCCCTTTCTCCTCAAGAAGTATCGTCCACATATAACGAGAGAAGTCATCAATGAGTACGAAGATATACCTTTTGTGTGAGGGTGTCATTGGTGTTATTGGCCCGCAGAGGTCTCCATGTATGAGGCCAAGAACTTGATCAGCTCGATAAGTAGTAGCTTGAGGGAAAACATGTCTTGCTTGCTTTCCAAGTAAACATGAAGCACATGGTTGTGTTTCAATCTCAAACCTTGTTAGTCCATGTACCAGCTCCTTATTAATCATTGAACGCATCGCTTCTCTTCCTATGTGTCCTAGTCTTGCATGCCATTTTGCAAATTCGCTCATAACAGATGCTTGGAGGCAATGTTCATTGCTATCAATGGAGACTTTGTATAACCGATTTCTCGACCGTTTGGCTTTGATGATCAGTTTCCCTTCTCTGTCTAGCAAGGTGAGATCGTCACCTTTCATTCTGATATCGCATCCAGACTCCGTGGCTTGGCCCAAGCTAATTATATTACTTTTTAGCTTCGGTATGTAATAGACATCTGTTAGGACTCTCTTTTCTCCATTGTTCAAGTGAAACAATATGGGTCCTTTACCCTCTATGTCAATGCGTGAATCATCTCCGAACCTCACCTTTCCAGTAATATTTCCGTCAATCCACTTGAAGTATCTTCGATTTCCAGTCATGTGGTTGCTTGCTCCGTTGTCCAAATACCACACTTGATCATTATCTGAGCTTGATCCAAAGTCTTGCAAGTTTATGTTTTTCTCGTTGAGATAAACAATCTCGTGCATCATAAGATCCTCTGCCTCTGTTGTATCGTTGTCCTTCTCCTTAACTTCGTTTACCTCTTGCAACTTTAGTAAACGATCAGGACACACCGACGCGAAGTGTCCCATCTTGTCACACCGGAAGCACATTATCTTTGTCATATCAAAGTCTTGATTGTACCTTTCATTGTATCTCCCTTGGCCTCTACCTCTGTTATTGAAGTATCGTCCACCTCGTCCACGGCCTCTGTAATTTGTGTTGTAATCACGACTGTTGTTGGTTGGTTGCGTTTGATGTTGTGGTTGAGTCTCATTGTTTGTGAACATGAGCTTATTCTGTGTTTCTTCTTCTTCTTTTATTCTTTCTTCATAGGCCTTCATTCTTCCAATGATGCTTTCAAAGGTTGCTGTTTTTAGATCAATAAATTGTTCGGTTGTTGCAACAATTTGAATAAACTTCTTTCTTGGAAGACAACCCAGAAACTTCTTTATAAGCTTGTGTTCTTCGATTACTTCTCCCAAGGCTGCAGATTTTGTTGATATTTCGATTATCTTCCCAACAAACTCATCAATGGTATCTTTGTCCTTCATCTTCAATCTTTCAAACTCTGACATCAAAGTCTGTAATCTTGCTTCACGAAACCAAATCTGCTCCCATGTATCGTGATTCTATTGCGTCCCATACTTTCTTCGCAGTGTCCAAATCACCTATTTGTAATACAAGTGATTCGGGCAAAGCTTGAAAAATTAGGGCTGTGGCAAGGTCATTCTTTTCTCTATCTTCAGATTCTTTTTCTACTACATCCCAGACTTTGTTTACTTTCAGAAGTAACCTAATCCGAATTGTCCAAACTGCATAATTGGTTGTTGTTAAAACCGGACAGCTTATCTTCGTTGTTCCTCCTCCTTCCTTCCCTTTAGCAACAACTATATCTCCCACCTTGCTCTGATACCAAATATAGTTTTGAAGCTTTGTGAATGGATTGTAGAGCAAGTTAACAAGAACAATCTCTCTTATTAATCCTTGAGAAAATTACTCAAAACTCAAGATCACAAAACAAATCTCCAAAACACTTAGGTTATTGCAATAAGACTGCAACACCATATATAGGACTCAAAACATCCTAAACTCGTTTAACAAACCTATTTTAGATAACTCCAACTTAAAATAGGATAATGATAACTTTTGTTTTAAGCTTTATTTCAATCTTATCCCAACACTCATTGCTTGTATAAGTTGTGTTCATCTCTTTCCCCGCGTAATGTAAACTTGTAAACATCTAAAAATGAAGATTCTTAAAACCGAATAAACCTACTACTACTGAACATAAAATTTGAGGTTTATCTGAGAGGTTGTGGGTTATGGACTCACTGAGAGTGTGATAGGTCCCACATGAGAAGTTAACTCTTGTTTGACGGGCCCACAAATACGGAACTCGTCGCTGGGAGTAACCATCCAGAAGCCGACACGTCGGTCCGACGAGATCCAGCCATGCACTTTGTTGTCTTTGTTCTCCATCGAGTACATATACTTATCGTCAACCTGCGTCGCAATCAATCATTATCTGCATGCTTTTTGTACTGCATTGTTAGAGCATCAGCATTGGTTGGTTCCTACAATTGAATTTCTTAACATATTTATATTGGTTTAAATGATGTTTTGAGGAAGTACTTAAAAGTCAAAAGTAAAAGATCAAATGTATCAAATAAAGAAAGAACACGTGGTCAAAGAGTACCTTTAAATTGTAAAATCGTTTCTTCATGAAAAGACGATTCTCCTAACTTTTCTACCTATTCACTTACTATTCATTTAAAAAATGTTTTTTACAGCGAGAGACTTTTGTATAAAGCAACCACTGCGGTGCTCTTATGTATATCCAGTTTAAAACTACTCAAGATTCGTATACAAATTATGTTATTTTATTACTGATATATATCAGAATGAACAGATGCCAAAGACAGATGAACAAATGTGATCAAATAAATTATACAAATATTTAAAGTGGTTTTACCAGAATGGTTATGTCTACGAGTAAAATAAAAATAATATTATGAAGTTAAAACTACAAAAATACAATATATATATATAATCATATATATATATATGTGAGTATCATGTCCTTAGAACTCGATCGCTGACGGATTTACGAGATTTTATGTTCAATAAAAATAACTAAACAGAACATTGTGATCCATATATAGCGAGATCTATGATTTTTTTTTAGCGAGATCTATGTTATCTTAATGCTACGGAGTCAAAACATATTCAAGGCATCTATTTATGAATTTTTTTTTTTATTGTAAGTGTAAACTATAATCTTTTCAGATTAATTAGAAATTAAAAAAAAAATCTTGAAAATTTGGATTTGTTTTATACCTGCCCTTTTAATATACGTTTTTGGGGATTTATCAAGCGAACAGCTTCTCCATAAGCTAATGGATCAGCACGCCTACTAGTAATATCTCGATCGATTTCAGAAGGCATAATTTTCTGCCGCTGATCAGATATAGCCATAAAATCAAATCTGAAAAATTGTTTCATAAAAGAGTATATTATGTCATCAGTAAAAAGAAAAACTATGTCCAAATCAAAACTTTTTTTTTTTTGCTAAATATGTGAATATCATTTCAAAAAAATGAACAAAAGGTTTTACAAAGCGTTAATAGACAACCTGTAAAACCTAAGGAAATTGATTCCACGGCAAAAAAGTCAAAACAATTTCACGATAAGTAATTGTAGAACATTAATCAGAAGATAAGTTACTGAGATATACTCTGTGTTAAGCTTGAAGACGATCCTGGTTTGGTCCATGTTCACAGTTGGCCAACCTTTTAACTTCTCTAACACAGCGTACATGTATATTCCAGATAGCCCTCTTCGAATGATATATCTTTAAAGATAGTTATTTTGATTATAATTGAAAGTCGTCAGAAAATAGTTGCTCAAAATTACAAAAATTCATACCTATATATTATATATGCAAATTAACGTACCGTTTGTCTACATTTAACGGGACCAGTGAGCCACGTTGAGAAATCTTCCAAGTTCTTGAAAATGATATTTCAACATGCTCACTTGTTTGATTTATAACGTTGAATTTGACTCCTTCTAAACTGTTAAAACATGATATGTCAATATAAAATAAAGTTTACGTAATATGGGGCATGTGATAATGAGATATCTATGTTAACAAAAAGATATGAAGAGATATTCGACATCTCACAGATCGATTAGTTGTTTTTGTCCTGGTTCATACCACATTACGTCCCAATACCTGAATATATTGATACTTATATATCATATGAAACATTGTTAATTAATACTAAATAACATTAGATAAAATTAAGGTGCCGTACGTACCCGCTATTTTTAATTTTGTTGTTTAACACATTGTCAAAGCCCTTGTACTTGATTCCAGTTATTAAGCCTTGTGGACTTGAGAAAGTAACTTGGATGACACCGTTATCAACGACCACCTTAAATATCAAACAAAATAAACATCATAGTCTCATAAACAGCAATATTTTTTTTTTTAATAAACAGCAATGTTTGAGCTGAACATTCTAGTATATGAAATACAATCTTATAATAGCATAAATGCCAACGATTAACATATAGAAACTTCGTACTTGGTTAGGACCAACTTTCTTAAGCGTAACCCGACCAGATGCGAGCTTCTGTTCCGGCTTTGCGATGCCTAATTTGTTTCTGTAGTAAGAAGAAATATAATGTGTGTATAAATAATCCAAAATATTCACTTGAATATGCATGTAGATTCAAGTTCAACCGTGGATTGGATACGAAAAGGAAAAGAAAAAATAATGTTTTTAACATTTGTCTCTTGAAATAGAAACAAAATGAAACATAAAATATTACGAGATACAACATAATTCATTAAAATTTGAGTTTCAACATAGTTTTGTACAATCCGATATCCAGTGTGAAAAAGTCATACCTTGACGTTCGGAAATGAACACCTAGAAGAAGGAAAATTATAACGAAAAAACGTGAGTTATTATGAATCTGAAGAAAGAGAGACTTAATGAGATACATATATTAGGCCAGTATTTATCGATTCTATGCCAGAAAAAGCTCACTACCACAACACTCAAAGAATTGGCTCCAAACTGAAGTGACCACTAGTATTCTGATAATTTTGTATTGTTTTATATTTTATTTTATCGTTATTGAACTTGTTTTTGATAAATTACTTTAAAACCTTTTATTATTAAAATATTTTAAATTGTAAATTTCAAGATACTTCTAATCATTTTAGAGTTAAGTTAGAAAAAAAATAAAAAAGTCCAATCCCATAATTTTAGATGAAATTATAGAGTGGTTTAACAAAAATCATATTTAATTTAATTTCACTTAAAATCATCTAAAATGATCTAAAATCATATCATCAATTCATAATGTAGACTGAATACACCCCATGTTTGGACATCGAAAATTCATTAGTATAAACATACCGAATAGTTCCAAACCTTAAAAGTTATTAGCTGTGCACAACAAAAACTACATATAGATAGCAATCAACTAATATAATACCTATTATTGCAGTGAGAACAGCGAGGAGAATTATAATAGTGAATGCGAGAGCTATTAGTTTCTTTGCCATCTCTCTCGTTAGTGTTTCTTGTTGAGCTTGTTCTTGATGACTTGATCTCACCATATGCCCGTGGTGGTGGGAACTATATATAGTACTGTACTTCATAACTCTAAACGGAAGACTAGCCGCATTAACGTCCGTTGTTACAGCTAATACATCATTTAAAACACAACGATTTGTATTATTATGATAAGTATAAGAATACATACTTTAGAACGAGGAGAAGGAATAAAGAAGATTCGGAAAAGGAGGGAAGAGAGAAGACGGAGCCTCTGGTTGAGATAGAGGGAACGATGGGAAGTAAAGACGCTGATGGAAAAGGAGGTTTGGCGGTTACAACTGAGTAGGTGAGCTGGCTCTGCTTAAGAGTACGCGTGGAGAGTGAGATGAGTTTTATGCTTGTATTTTGTAAGTTGTAAGACGAGATGAGTCTACAGTTCACAGTCGCCATGAGACTGACGACGAGCTCACAATCGTGATGAGATTGTGTAGCGAGTTGTACTTACAAGCTTCGTGATCAATAAAACTTTGTGTGATTCCTTTCAGATTCGAGTTTAGATTGTTAAAGTCTAACATTGGTGCGGTGAAACTGTTTCGAACAGACGCGATGAGATCTCCGAGAGCGTCGCCGACGAGTGCTTCGTTTCGAACAGACGAGGAAGAACCAGAAACGACGATGAAGGATGAGGTCATATTCTTACGAGGGGGTTACACCTTGCTGATGAATCAAGCGGCGGAGAACAAACAACGGTTTGCGCAATTGGAAAATCATTTCAAGGATATCATGACGGCGCTGGGCAAACGACCGATCGAGTTATCGGAGTCCGCCGATGACAGATTCCACCAACCGGAAACCTCCAACCTTCGAAATCAGGTACCGATTCGTAATCTGGAACAAAACCGGGATGATTCTCAGATAGGTTATCGGTTTAGTCAAACGAATGTGATGAATAGAGATAATATGGTAAAGAAATTGGAAATGCCTAAATTGGATGGGGTTAACATTCATGACTGGATAGTCGATGTGGAACACTTCTTTGAGTTCGGTCAGTTAAGAGAATCAGAAAGATTGGATATGATGGCATTGTGTGTTGAAGGCAAAGTGAAGAAGTGGTTTGCGTGGGCTTTGAAACGAGGAGGGTTTAGAGACTGGAATGATTTTAAGGAAAAGCTGATAGTGAGGTTTGCGGAATCAATTGATGACGAACCAGCTACGAGGCTATTTTCTATCAAGCAGACCGGGTCAGTAGCAGATTATGTTTCCGAGTTTGAAGATCTATCAGCACAGGTTCCAGGAATTGAAGATAAACACCTCGAAAGGATATTCTATAATGGCTTGAATCAAGAAATGAAGGAAGTGATCAAGATGAAAGATCCTCAAGGTCTCCCAAACTTTATAGCTGCGGTTTTAAAAATGGAAACAAGTGCCTTCTGCAAGGTAGTATGTTCCACTACCAAAACTGAAAACAAAGGGAGCGTGAACAGAAATATAGGGGGGAGTAGGACGCCTCAAAACACAAGCTCAGTTCGTTACCAGAATGATGGATACAAGGAAAATGTACAACATCAGAAACAACCAATGCGACCACGCCTACAATTTTCGGATACAGAACTCGATCAAATGAGAAAAGACAAGATCTGCTTCCGATGTAAGGCTCCGTGGTCACCTGCACATAAGATGGAATGCCCAAACCGAACATTGAGGGTACTGACAGTTATTAATGGGTTGGAATTGGAAGTGCTGGATAAGTATAGTCAAGAAGAAGAGGAACAACAGTACTATACTCAAGAATTAGGCACTCTTTCCTTGAACTCATTCTTGGGATTGGATTCACCAAAGACAACGAAGATGAGAGGGATTATCAATAATCGAGAGATGGTAGTCATGCTTGATAGTGGAGCATCCCACAACTTCATTTCTCCGGAAGTTGTGAAGAAGCTGAAATTGAGAATATATGCAGATACCAGCTTAGATGTGCTACTGGGGAATGGTGTTACAGTTAAAGCTCTAGGAGCCTGCAAATCTGTAACACTATCGCTAAACAACACCAGTTTCACATGCGACTTCATCTCTCTTGAACTGGGAAACGTGGATGTCATTCTTGGAGTTCAATGGTTAGAAACACTAGGAACATGCGAGGTTGATTGGAAGCAACAAGTGTGGTCCTTTGTTTATAAGGGAAAGCGCGTTACACTGTACGGCGATGAGTCCCTGCACTGTAATAGGCTACCCTTTAAGCCATTAACTCCGGGATACCAAGGAACGATTCAAGAAGAGGGAGCATTGATGAATTCGTTGGCATGTACATCCATGAAACCAGAAATAATACCAGCTGAATCGAGTGTTCTGGACCCTTTGTTGGCAAAACTACTGGATCAATTCAACGATATCTTTGAGATGCCAGTGGGGCTACCTCTACTAAGAGGGAAGGAACACACGATCACACTGTTACCAGGCGTGACATCAGTATCAGTAAGACCATACAGATACCCGCATGCCAGCAAAGTCGTTATGGAGCAAATGGTAACAGAGATGCTGGAAGCAGGCATTATAAGACCAAGCACAAGCCCTTTTTCAAGTCCTGTGCTACTTGTAAAAAAGAAAGATGGATCATTTCGCTTCTGCATCGATTATAGAGCTTTAAATCGAGCAACGGTACCGGACAAATACCCAATTCCAGTGATAGATCAATTGTTGGATGAGCTTCATGGGGCAGCAGTATTCTCTAAACTTGATCTTCGATCCGGTTATCATCAAATTCGAATGCTGGAAGGAGATATCAAGAAAACAGCTTTTCGAACATTGGAGGGTCATTACGAGTTCTTGGTTATGCCATTTGGCTTGACAAATGCACCAGCAACCTTTCAGGCACTGATGAACCAAGTTTTCAAAGCCGTTTTTGAGGAAGTTTGTACTGGTCTTTTTTGATGACATCCTAATCTTCAGTAAGAACATGACAGACCATCTGGAACACATTAAACTGGTTCTACAAGTACTAAGGGCACAACAGCTTTTCGCCAATAGAAAAAAGTGTTCATTCGGGGTCAGTCAAGTGGAGTATCTGGGTCACATAATCTCCAAAGCGGGAGTAGCAACAGACAGTTCAAAGACAGAGGCAATGAATAAATGGCCTACTCCAAAGAATATCAAGCAGTTGAGGGGATTTTTGGGTCTGACAGGCTATTATAGACGTTTTATTAGACATTATGGAGTTTTAGCACGGCCATTAACATCTCTGTTGAAGAGGGATCAGTTTGTTTGGTCAGCACAGGCTCAGACTGCATTCGATGAATTAAAAAAGGCAATGGTTTCAGCTCCGGTACTTGCGTTACCAGACTTTGAGAAGAAATTTGTGTTGGAATCTGATGCATCGGGCGTAGGAGTGGGGGCAGTATTGATGCAGGACAAACAGCCAATAGCCTATTTCAGTCATGCGCTATCTGATAGAGAGCAGCTGAAACCAGCATATGAAAGGGAATTGATGGCGGTAGTCATGGCAGTGAGGAAGTGGAAGCATTACTTAATGGGACGCAAGTTTGAGGTATACACGGATCATCGCAGCTTAAAGTTTTTACTTGAACAGAAGGAGGTGAACCTTGAGTATCAGAAATGGTTGACACGTCTTTTGGGATTCGACTTTGACATATCGTATAAACCGGGATGTGAGAATACAGCGGCAGATGGATTGTCTCGCAGCATGTCAGTATCTACATTGTTATTAGCCATCACAATCCCATCGGTTCTAGACTGGAAGGAGTTGGATAAGGAAATATCACGAGATGAGGACATTCAGCAAAGGATAAGGAACATAAAGACGGGGTCTATAGTTTCAGACAAGTTATCCGTTATTGACGGGAGGCTATGGTCTAAGAAACGTCTGGTGATATCGAGCAATTCACAGTACATACCACTAATCCTCGCTGAATGTCATGATAGTAAAGCAGGGGGTCACTCGGGAGTTTTAAAAACCTTGAAGCGGATTCAACAATCTTTCTACTGGAAAAACATGTACAGAACAGTGCAGCAATATGTGGCCAGTTGTATTATATGCCAAACTCACAAGTACTCGACTTTAACTCCAGCAGGACTTCTTCAACCGTTACCTATTCCACAACGAATTTGGGAGGACATAAACATGGACTTCATTGAGGGTCTTCCAATGTCACAGGGCATTAATGTAATATTGGTGGTAATAGACAGACTCAGCAAGTATGCGCATTTCATTGGATTACATCACCCTTTTACTACGGCAGATGTGGCTAAAGCTTTTGTGAAGGAGATTGTTAGGCTTCATGGGTTTCCTAAGAGTATAACGTCGGATAGGGACAGGATCTTTCTAAGTGCGTTCTGGTCTGAGACATTTCGCCAAGCTGAGACGTCTCTCAAGTATAGCACGGCATTTCATCCACAAACGGATGGGCAATCAGAAGTCCTTAATCGCTGTTTGGAAACCTACCTACGTTGCTTTGCATCGGAACACCCACGGACTTGGTCGAAATACTTAACTTGGTCGGAACTGTGGTACAATACAACGTTCCATTCAGCATTGCAGACAACTCCATTTAGAGTGGTCTATGGTCGGGATCCCCCTTCCTTGTTACCCTTTGAACCTGGATCAACAACTAATTTTGAGTTGGAACAGTCGTTATTGGAACGGGATGCAATGTTAGCATCGTTGAAGTTGGTACTAGAGAAGGCGCAACGTTACATGAAAGAGCAAGCAGATAAGCATAGGAGGGATGTTAATCTGGCAGTGGGTGATATGGTTTTCTTGAAGCTTCGCCCTTATCGTCAACAGACAGT
Organism: Moricandia arvensis; assembly: GCA_905132765.1. Taxonomy (NCBI): domain Eukaryota; kingdom Viridiplantae; phylum Streptophyta; class Magnoliopsida; order Brassicales; family Brassicaceae; genus Moricandia; species Moricandia arvensis. Next base: position 49,166 of record CAJHQP010003799.1, on the reverse strand, counting down.
CGCTCAACGCTTTTGTCAAAAACTAGCAGCGAAGTTCTATGGACCCTATAAAGTGATAGCTCGTGTAGGAAAAACGGCTTATAAACTCGCACTTCCGGAGGGCTCTCGCATTCATCCAGTGTTCCATATCTCCCAATTGAAGCTTGCCGTTAATCCTCAAGAACAAGTACTTCAGTTGCCACGAGTGTGTACGAGTAGTGATCATTGGGACATGGTCCCGGAGGATGTAGTTAACAAACGTTATGACGCAAGAGGCAGATTGGAGTTATTGGTGGTCTGGAAAGGACGTCCAACATTGGAGAGTTCTTGGATGTCTTATCAATCTTTCGTCACTCAGTTTCCAGATTACAAGCTTGAGGGCAAGCTTGGTTTTGTTGGGGGGAGTATTGATAAGTATAAGAATACATACTTTAACAATCTAAACTCGAATCTGAAAGGAATCACACAAAGTTTTATTGATCACGAAGCTTGTAAGTACAACTCGCTACACAATCTCATCACGATTGTGAGCTCGTCGTCAGTCTCATGGCGACTGTGAACTGTAGACTCATCTCGTCTTACAACTTACAAAATACAAGCATAAAACTCATCTCACTCTCCACGCGTACTCTTAAGCAGAGCCAGCTCACCTACTCAGTTGTAACCACCAAACCTCCTTTTCCATCAGCGTCTTTACTTCCCATCGTTCCCTCTATCTCAACCAGAGGCTCCGTCTTCTCTCTTCCCTCTTTTTCCGAATCTTCTTTATTCCTTCTCCTCGTTCTAAAGTATGTATTCTTATACTTATCATATTATTTTTTGGAACTAACGATTTGAATTATTACTCTCATCTTATAGGGCATGTTTGTGTTAAAGAAACAATCTAAACTAATCAGACACCAAACAGAGAATAATTTAATTCCTTATTAAACAGGAGCAAACTTAGGCCAACGTTTAGTTTTCTTACCAGAACTATATATTGCAATTTTGTATTTATAAATAAATAAATAAATAATCAGAACAAATTAAGGGTTCTTAGTTTTTTCGGACGGGTCTGAGTTCAGTTTAGTTATTCTTTTTAAAAAAAGTCAGCGTAATTTTTTTTTAAATAATTTCTCAAGTAATGGTATTTGGAAAGTAATACAGTATGTTATTTAATTTAGACAATATTCCTAGAGTTGACAAAAGATGTTAAATATTTTGATTATTATATTAATACACTAAAATTTATGAATAGTACGCATCCTCGAAATTATTTGTAACCAAATCGTACACGCTTCATCATCATAAGCAGAATAACAAAACAGTATTTTATATTTTAAGTTTGAGATATAAAACAAAACAAAATAAAAACATATAATCTAAGTTAGTTAAGTGTTCTATACATACGCTGACAAAAAAAAGTGTTCAATACATACATGTTTGCGAATTAGATGATGGGTTTTAGGTAGTTATCCAAATTGTATTTTAAGATTTATTAGCTCCAGGTAAGAATATTTTTTTAGAGAATTTATATATATTATGATATTTGTCGACAGCATTTTCGGGTTGGTATTTGGAAAGTTCTTCTTAATCATCGCTCATCTTCATTCTTCAATTATTACAACTAAATTTAATTTTTGTTTAGGTGAAAAAGTAAATTAAAGGGTGTAGTCGAGTATCGAAGTTGTTTTTAATTAGGCAGATGATTCAATGAGATGGTTTTAAAGTTTTAAAAAGACTAGATCGTCATCCGCACTACGCGCGGCTAGTCGTGTTTTAAATTTTACAGTTAGTTTTGCTATGTAATTATAGAATTTTATGAATTTTCATATGTACATAAACTACATATTAAGTTGGATATAGTAAATGAGGGGAGACATAATTTGTTTTTTTTTGTTGTTTGAATGTTGCATATAATTTTTCGCATTTTTGTAATAAAACTATTTTTATTAAAATACCAAATAGCTTAAATAGAGAAATACTTTGGATGATGTCGGAAGATGTAACTCTAACTCATGCATCGAATATTACTTTATCTTTTTTTTTTGAATTCGTCAATAATTTTTATTGTCTTACCAAAGTAAAAACATGCAGTCTATAATAAGGAAAATAAGAGTTATTAATCAATATGTATTAATTTTATTTTTCATTTACTTATGCTTTGCATCTTTGTGAACATAGATGCTTGGTTGTCCTATGGTGCATATATTTTTAGACTTTTTATTTATATTTCTATTGTAATTCCTTATTATTAATTTTACATTTTTGTATATATATACATTAAATTTTCACTTTTTTGTTTTCATTAATATTTTTTCTATGTGTGGTTTGTTTATTTTGAATTATATCTTTATTAAAGTATTATTTTTTCATTTGAAATTGTTTTATTTTTGCATGAATATTTATCAATTGTATTTTAATCAGTTTTAACTAAAAAATTCTATTATTTTTACTTTATTTCTTCCAATAAGTTCATAATTTTCTAAAAAAAATATTCTACATCATATATTTTTTGATATTATAAAGTATGCTTACAATTTATGTAACTTGCTGTTAATTTCTTCTTTTCTGTCCCAACCTCTTTTGATTTCATATATTGTATAATATAAAAAATTACATTCTTTTTCATTTTAATTTGAAACTTTGAATACTCTCTCTCTCTCTCTCTCTATATATATATATATATATATATATATATATATATATATATATATATATTTGATGAACAAAATCATTTTAATGGTATCGTGGCCATTAATAATTTTACTACACTATTTATTAGTTTTAGAATATATTGTGTATAGTTAACAACTAATGTAAAGATTCATGTATTCTTAGGACCAACATGATTCTTGAAATCTTATAAATATTTTAATTTTTCAGCGACTTGTATGCAAGTATAACATCTATCACATACTCAAGCATACAAAGAAGTATGGTACTATACCATTTTTCACATTCTTAAAATCAGGAAAATTATAATTATTTGAGCATAAAGTTTGGATTAACTCTTCACTAATCACATTACTATTTATTTTTATTTTTATTATGTTATTTTGAGCATTGTTATATCTGCATTGAAAATATGTTATCTTGTATCTACTCTATTAATTTAGAGTCATATTTTTATCTACCATCCAAAAGTCTATGTTGGACCAATTAATAATATATCTTATCTGATATTTTATCTTTCTCCAAAATCTACTATTTAAAATTCAAAATTGTCAAAAACAAATAAAACATTATTGTTTTAGTTATTAAACCTATGAATATGGTTTACATTTTATCTTTTTATAGATATCTAAAAGTGTTTTAAGAAGAAAGAAAAATAGTTACAATATGTTAGATTATTCTGCATAATATTTTTATAATGAGCATAGCATATGACAGTAAAAACAAAATATGTTATTAAACTCAAACTATTAACATAATAGATATTTGAAAAAAAATGTGGAGTCTAAACCCACATTATCAACATACAAACTCTAACATTTGCAGTAAGTTTTTATCGATTTTCAAAACTGAAAAACATATTCCGCGTTTTAAGCGGGTAGTATCCTAGTTGATTTTAACTTCAAGTTTTTGCTTCCAAAAATTTATTGATAATTAATATACTGTAGTTAACTAAATAAATGAGATTTATATATTTTAGTAATGTGTAGATTTAGAAGGGGGAGATCATGTGTATTTTAACTAACTTAAAAACTGTATAGGTTTAAATGTTTAGTGATTAGTGCTCATAACTATCATATTTTAAAAATACTTAAATTCTATGTGTAATAGGTTTGTAACTCTGACTTGCAGTTTTTTCTCTAATTTTCTCATAACATTTCTCTTGAATGAGAACAAAACTTGTAGTATAACAGTCAACGGTTAAATTGGATTTTGGAAAGGATTGCCTTCCACGTGAAATAAGCACATTCGTCAAACCTGGAATGGAATTCTTACATTGATCAAAGAGTATATTACTTTTCTTCACAACTTTAATCACTTTTGTTTTTTAGTGCATGGATCAAAATTATCGAGACAGTATATAATATCTACCGTAATATTGGTAAGAGTCATTCAAGTTTTTAATTACTCATAACTTTCTATCGTAAGTTGCCACCACGAAGGGAAAAAATACATATTTGAGTATTTCCATAACCAAATAGGTGTGCACTAAGCAGTAACAGTTACGAATTCAATAGTACACCAACCAAAAATCCTAAAAAGCATTGGTATAAGGTAACTAAAGTAAATTAGTTTCGTTTCACAATCTTAGACTGTGTAATGTTGCTGAATTGTGTCAATGTCAAGTCCTTTAAGCATTGGAATGTGTAGTCAGATCACCCCAACTCATCTTTAACCGGCTCCGTATGTCCGCGCAAACTGTAGATCATAGAAACCACTATGAGTGTCGCCACCTGAGAGTGTAGAAACCGCTATGACACTTGCTATTCTGTTCTCGTGAAAAGAATTCAAGTGGAAACACTTGTATATATATATACACACACATACATACCAGTTGAGCTATGACAGAGGCACAAAGTAAGAGAAGACTGATGCATGCCATGTAGGACCAGCTACAGGATCTAGTGATGAATATGAGAGCCTTAAGATGCTAACTTGCAGATACAGAACAGCCATCATTTGTTTAGGACTTTGGCCTAATGGTTTTACACAAAACTTGTCCTGCATAAATCCTCCAAAAGAGTTAGATTTCTGAACTGGCCTAAATAAGAAACTGAGGATGAGAATATACCAAAAAAATATCAGTGTCTTCCATCGATAAGAAGAAATCAACAGTCTTCAAGGCCTGGTAATGGCTGGTATCCTCCAAACACGATCCGATCGGAAGATCTCTATGAGCTGCCAGCTATTTGGCGGTGCCGATGGCTTCACGTTGTACCTTATATTGTCATATTTGTTACAAGAGTTAGCAATGCTTCTGTTAGGTTTATGTGTATCTCAAGAGTTCACTATTAAATGTAGTTAGTACTGCTATAAGTTGCTATAATCAGGACCATGAAAGGTGCAAAGTCGAACTCCCATAAGAGAGTAATGAAATTGTAACCAAACTGAAGATATTGCTATAGCTTTGGACTAATAATTAAACCATCAACATCAAATGAAACCTCGTGAGATACTAAGTACACTTATCAAAATACGTATCGTGGTTGATACGGCATAAATCTATAAATAAACACGATTTCAAGATTGGAATTAGTGAGTGAGACGTAAAAAATTATGAGACAAAGTTTTAACTCACAGTACATTCTTTGGAATATGGCTCTGAATTAATGATAACGCTCAAACCGGGTTCTTTGAAAACAGTATCAGAAGCGCCTCTCGCAGCATCAGTGGCCTCAGCAACATCCATAATAAAATATCTGCCCTTTTGAGAGCTGGGGAATCATTCATCATCTCCAGGGATACCACATAGTGTCTTTGTTGCAGCTTACCAAATTGATATATTATTCAGTTGATAAAGGATTAAACTACACAGTCCAATACATGATATAGTGAATATAACAAATTTAGCGGAAACAAAACCTAATGATGACTTACATACCTGTTTTCTGACTCTTTTTTTTTCATCTGTGTGACTCAGACGTTTATCTATAATTCAATTTGAAGAAAAAGAACATGAACATAATTTGTTTTGAGAAGTTTAATATGTTACCATGTGTTTGGTTTGATAAAGTTGTGATCTTGCAAAGAATTCTTTACTTTTTTTCTTATTCTGATCTCAAGTGACGCAACCACCGCTTTCTCCTCTATCGGTACAGCCCCAATCTCCCTCTCTGTTATGTGATCTGGGTCGCTTTAAACCTTAGATCAAACGGAATCAACAAACGCAGCTCCCCCGATATATGTCCTATCTCACTGTTTCACGCCAAGGCACTCCTCTCTGCAGTCTCCAGCCTTCTTGTGGTTTTTGGAATGGGAAAAGGATTTGCAAGATCACGACTTTATAAAATAAAAGAATATGAAACTGATTCCATTAATCATTCAGCAGGTTTGACAACAACAAACCTGATACAAAGCCAACTGGGAGACTTTCTGTTTGGATTTCATTGCCATAGCTCAAGATTCTTCAATGGAGGTATTCAGATTTGCTTGCTTGGAAGTAAATTTCCACGAATATAACAATATATATATATATGAGGATAAAGAAAGGGAGGTAGAACGAACAAATAAATAAGACATTAAAGAGCACAATTGATAAATGAGGAGGAGCTTGTGGTAATGAGTTAAAGGAGCTTACAGAAATGAGAAGTGGAATAGTCGGGAAGATGCATTGTAAGCTTTGAGAAGAACTCATGGTTTAGGGCACGATTGGGCTTGATATAGGCCCGTGAGTTATGCTAATGACAGCCCAAACGAAGGCCCAAGTTTTCTCTTCATTGAACAGAAGCAGGAGTGACGTGGCAAATTAAAATCGCCTGATTGGTTGTTTTTTTAAACGACGTGGCAACCTTCTCCATTCAGCTTATTAAACTTTTAGTATAGTAAGATTAAAGAGATTTTTTTTTTGAAAAGGGAAAAGATTAAAGAGATTAATGACTCATGTTACTGTAGATCTCCTTTAGAGCACCGGTGATCCTTAGGAAAATCTTTAAAAAAAATAATAATTAAATAATTAAAATAGTTAAGGATTCCGTCTAAAAAATCCTTATATAAGGATTGATTCTTATACTATTCACGACACATGGTGGTCCGTGATTGGTTGGTATTTATTTTTTTTATTTTTTTTTAAATCTGAAAAAAATAATAATAATTAAAAAATTAAAAAATACTATTCATAAGGACTCTAAGGAGATCCACCATTGCGGATGCTCTAACGTCGATTACGGTGTCAGGATTAAATAAATAGGTACAATAATAGTAAACATGCATATCAACCTTTACCACATGTTATAATATAAGAAAACATGAACACAGTATTTTAAAAAAAAAGACACGAATAAAGAGTTAGTATAGTTGGTAAAACTCTTGAATTTTTAATATGAATCTAAGAGATTATACTTTTAATTTATGTTGGAAGAAGTTAATTTTCAAATAAGAGTTAATTTAACAAGGTATATAAGTCTCAATTCGAGGAATGATACTGATTATGGACTAAAACTTTTAGGCATCAGAGAAACAAGCTATAGCCAGTAGATTTGACTTACTTTACCATGTGAATGTACCCATGACCCAAGAGTCAAATACTAATTCACTAAGATTAATTTGCTTTAGTGTAATTATTTAGCTGTAGAGTCGTCCCTGTGCTCAATAATTAAGCAACTCATTGTCCATTAAAAATCAAGTGGTAGTGGATTTTGATGAAGATTTGCTGTATTGTTTTATTGGCCTAGGTTAGTGATTAAATCATGGTTATAACAAAACATCCAAAAACAAATGTTTGTTTCAGGATAACGTAGGTTCTACATGTGTCAGGATAATGTTTGTTGTAATGTTTTGGAGATTGCATTTCTATGCGGCTGCAGTGGAAAGTGCCAGGAAACTCGCAAGCGTAGTAGAGGTACATGTCAAATATTTTTTTGTCCCTTGTCCCAAGTTGTGAGAGCATTGGGAAATGACAAGTTAAGGTTTAGGTCTAGATTTTGTGTCACCCCCTCAGGCCGGTCTTCGACATAGCCAGATGAAACATTCAGCCCCCATAAATTTAGTACCTAATATGAATACATCATTGAGCCCCCAAATTTCAGGACATTCCACTTTGATGAAGCTACTCTAATAGGCATTTGAAGCTGGGTTTACAACATCTTCTTCAAAAGGTGAATCATAGTATAAAATCAACTACTCAGGTTGCGGCATTGTTTCTAAAAAGTCTTTGGCATGCTGAGGGCCAGATTTTAGAATTTGGAAGTTAAGAGCATTCGCAGCGACACCAAAATACAAGTCTCTCTAAGACAAAATTGTGATAACCTGTTCTACAGAGTCATACACACAGCGCTGCAGTGCATTGACCTTAACTCCTCATCGGGGGAGGAAACTACCTCCACATCCATCAGTAGGTTATTGATGCGCTTGGAGTTACTTGAACCCAAGACCCCACCCTTTAACAACCTTCTCACAAAACAAGTTCTCACCAATTGATCTGCAGTTCAAATTGGTGACAACTTGTCATGTGAGAAGGTTGTTAAAAGGTCGGGTCTTGGGTTCAAGTAACGTCAAACGCATCAATAACCTGCTGGTGGATGTGAAGGTGTTTCCTTCCACAGTGATAGGTTAGGGTCGGTGCCTTGTAGGGCTGTGAGGCTAGAGGTCCGCGGGACAGGTTGTCACAAAAAATCGACTTTTCTTGTAACAACCCGTCCCGTGGAACCTAGTTGGCGCTGCAGCGCACCGATCCTAACTTCTCTCTTGTGATACAACCTGCCTTCTGGGGCCTCGGCTCACAGTTAGGTTATTGGTGAGCTTGACATTACTCGAACCCAAGATCTCACCCTTTAAAAACACTCCTACAAAGAAGCTGTCACCAATTGATCTGCAGGTTAATCGGTGACAACTTCTCTGTAGGACTGTTGTTAAAGGGTGAGGTCTTGGATTCAAGTAATGTCAAACTCACCAATAATCTAACTGTGAGCCGAGGTCCCAGAGAACAGGTTGTATCCTAGGGAAGGGTTAGGGTTGATGCGATGCAGTGCCACCTAGATTCCACGGGACGAATTGTTACAAAAATAATATTTAAAAAAAAAGTAGGAGAGAAAGACTTAAACTCTTTTGTTTTGTTTATTCACAAGCACAAAGAAATGTAAGTTTAATTTTTATGATTTATATTATAAAATCTATCCCAAGATCAAATCTAAATTTATCTTAATTCAATCTTAATACTTTCTTAGAGAAGAAGAAAATTGTTAACCTTAATTCATATAAGATGTAGTTTGACTTCTCCTTCTTTATACTTTTTTCTTTAGTGATTTTTTAATGGACAATTATCAAATCCTTCCTTAGAGTTTTCTCTTTAGATCTTTTCTATTAAGTGGTTTTTCTATTATGTGGTTTTAAGAGAGTTTTTTGTCATCATCAAATAAGGGGAATACATTACCCTTATATATATACTAATAATAGAAGGGATGTCATGAACTAAAACAACCTTTCACTCATAACCACCACCAACTATATAAATACATAGATGTATATTATATTAGAATGAAGAAGAAAATGCTAGTGATGGAGTTCACACTGGCATGTCTCAGGAAAAGGGGTGTAAATTCCTAACCATGAAGAATTAGACCATGAAACCAATTTCCCTACATTCTACACTCATCAAGGTCTCGCGGCGAATTGGAATCAGTCCAAAAAGAGTTATGGTTTGGAAGTTACACCAGTTACAAGTTGCAGGTGTTCTGCTGCCCGCTCAAGCAAGAGTGATTTGATCTAGAGTGGCTTGGAAGGCAAGGAAGCTGAGAGGCTTTCTCAGCTCAACCTGAGCACGCCTAAGAGAGCTTCTAGAAGGAGATTTGAAGTTCAAATGTGGATCTACAAGTTCAAATTCAAATTGGAGTTGTTGGGAGTGGTTATTACTATTCCTTTCATTTTTACCTTGTCTTCTTGTCTCCTTGTCCCCTTTCATGCAAGTTTAAACTCTATATATATGCTGTAACTTGATTCTGAATTAAGCAAGAAATAAGAGACAAGCTTATACAAAATTCTTGTATCTCCATCTCTTTACTAAGTGTTCTTCAAGTTCTTCACAATGTAGAGAGGTTGTGATACACGATTTAGGATCTGCCTAATGGCAGATCATTGCTTGCCCATTCTACTCTAAAATCACCTCTAAACTCTTAATTAATCTTCTCTTACTCTAGCTTACTGATTCTATCTCTTTTTAAGTCTTAAGTACACAAACTATAAGTGTTGTGTTACTTCACAAGGATAGATCCATACTAGAGATAGTTTAATTCTAGTTGTTGTATCAATCTCACAGCCACTTTATCTTGTTAGATTCAGATGGTATGTAGAGTGTTTTGCTGAGAGGATTCAATCACAAGTTGATTGTCTCTTCCTTGTAGTTGTGAGTTCTTGTTGTTGGTAGAAGGGAATTCAGTCACAAGTTGACTGAATACTCTCTTGACATGAGACAAACACTCATGAATTCTAACATGGTATCAGAGCCTTGTTGCTCTTCTTGGGATGAACTCACTTCTTTTGTGTCTGTTTCTTCATCTGAAACTCTCTCTCTCTCTCTGACTCAAATTAGTTTTGAGGAGCTATGTGGCTAGGATTCAAAACTTGGACAGTAGAGAGTTTAGATGAGTTATGATTTCAAAATTTCAAAATCTAAGTGTTTACTCAAGATGCAAGTCTTTAAAAGTTTTTTTTAAATCAATGACTCTCCCCTTGATCTCCTCATTGTTTAAGCTTTTGGATGAAAGAATAAAGTCTGTTCATACCAGCTTGAGGGAGGGAGAAAAGATTAAACTTGTGTCTTGAAAAACACTTGAAAAAAATCGATTTCAAAGATATGTGCTTTCTTTGAAAGGATTTTGAATTCTGAAAAATGTTTTGCATTGTGATTTCAAACTCTTTTATTCCTCTCCTCTTGTTTCTCTTAATAAGCTTGGGTTATTAAGTCTGTACAAATATATGCTTGAGGGAGGGAGAGTGATTAAAAGATTGTTTTGAGTTTGAATACTCTTGAAAATATTTTGGAAATTGATTTTTCTTATGAAAAGGTTGTGGAAAGTATTTTTTTAAAATTCTGGAAAAGTACTTTAAAATTATTTTTGATAAGTTCTTGATGAATTCTTGGTTTATTAGAACCATTGTAAAAGGATTTAATTCCTTAGGAAATTGCTTTAAATTACTTTGCAAGATTTCTTTGAAAGAAAAGGTTTTCAAACCATTTGTGAAAAGGTTTTCTTCTCTTGGCCTTTATGGCCTTTGAACTTGGTTGATGGACAAAGAATTGTGTTCCATTCAACCCTTGTTCTTTCCTCCAGAAATCACCTTTGTGTGATCTAATCTCTTAATGAGTTATTTTTGTTGTTAAGGTTGCAGGAATCCCTTGAAAGGAACATGTCCTTGCATCCATGTAATGAAAGACTGGTTGAGAAGTCATTGCCTCTCCAGAATTGGTGATCAACCATGAACGCCTTAGAGCTGTGGTTTGATGTTTTGCTCAGCCATAGAACCTTGAAGGTCATGGACTGAAGATACCTCCGCTTATACTCTCCATCTCACAATCATCCACTATACTCGTGGTTACATCTAATACACTTTGGTTACTTAATACTCAATTTCTAGTTATTAATCTCTTTCATTTTACAATGATCATTCACTCTCCTTTGGCACTCTTGGAACTTCCACAAGCGTGAGTGTGCCCTCACTAGGAAGTTCCACCACTGATTTTGTCTTTGATGTTCTAAGTTCACAGAGTCAAATGACTGATACGATCATAGTCTCATTGAGACATGAAGTTAAATGTGTGGGTCAGAACATATCTGAAGTTAGAACCGATTGCCCCAGCTTGAAGAACCTGGTGTGAAGAGTCTGGTGGAAAGCGATGGATCAGCTTGACAGAAGGAGTCTATTGCCTGGAGGTGCAAGCGCATACTGAAGTTAGAACCAATGGAGACCTTTTGGGTGAAGTTGATGGATCAGCTCAGATGTGACTGGTTCTCTCCCAGTTTGATCATGGACCATGCCATAGATCATTCTACTAATACTCTGGTTACTCATTCTCTCACTCTCTTGTTACTCATTCACTTATTCACTGGTTACTTTTCTTAAATCATTGGGATCAGAATTGGTGAGTTATCAAGGTCTGATCCTAGTGTGTGTGGTCTAATTCTTGCTGGAGTTTGAGTGGTGTTTCAGGTACACAAATGTTGTCTCTGTTCATCACCAGTCCAAGACAAAGAATAAGGACATTGTCCATGCTGATCAGAGCCTACACATGATGTATATTCCTGTGTCATTCAGAGCCTACACATGATGTACATTCCTGACCATGGAGAGATGTTTTGTGTGTGAAACCGGTTGAAGAAGCGCAGCCTGTTTGGGTGTTGAGCTCCTGGTTCAAAAGACTTACAAGAGGCAGTGGAGAAAAGACTAAGGGAGGAACCGGTTGACTTAAGCGCAGCTGTAGGGGTGATGCGCTCCTGGTTTCAATACTCAATGTGCTCACTTCCAAGCTTGATCCTTCACTTATTCTCTCCGGATCATGCTTGAGGAGGGGTAATGGTGAGCTATCCTGAAGGTCCAAGTCGTCCATTGCCTCACCTCAGATAATTTGGAGGATTCAAGTGTCCAAGAGACACTCCTCACCATTCATACCAACCATATGCAAGGGGAGTAACCATTTCAATCTATAAATATGAATTGATTGGTTTATGCCTTGAGAATTGATGCAAGTGTTTATGCATTATGTAGAAGGTATTTGGAGTTCTCTATAGCAGAAGCTGGTAGACCATAACTCTCCTTGAAGATGGCAAGAAGTCACAAGAAAGAGGGAGACAACAAACCAGCTTGTAGAAGAGATGATCCAAGAAATGATGTGCGCAAGTTATGGAGTTCATACTTGCTGCTTAAGAAAGGCCTTGATCCAGAGTCTATGTGTCCAACCACACTGGTTCTAAGACACATAGAACTCACTGGCCAATCCCTAGGCTTTGTAGAAGTCCACTCTTTTTCCCTTAGAAAGTTTTGTCCCATGAGGTTTTCTTGCTAAGGTTTTTAATGAGGGAGCTTCTTCAAGGTTCCAAGCTTGCCCAAGGATCTCCTATGGTCAAGCTTGAGGAGGAGTATTAGAATGAAGAAGAAAATGCTAGTGATGGAGTTCACACTGGCATGTCTCAGGAAAAGGGGTGTAAATTCCTAACCATGAAGAATTAGACCATGAAACCAATTTCCCTACATTCTACACTCATCAAGGTCTCGCGGCGAATTGGAATCAGTCCAAAAAGAGTTATGGTTTGGAAGTTACACCAGTTACAAGTTGCAGGTGTTCTGCTGCCCGCTCAAGCAAGAGTGATTTGATCTAGAGTGGCTTGGAAGGCAAGGAAGCTGAGAGGCTTTCTCAGCTCAACCTGAGCACGCCTAAGAGAGCTTCTAGAAGGAGATTTGAAGTTCAAATGTGGATCTACAAGTTCAAATTCAAATTGGAGTTGTTGGGAGTGGTTATTACTATTCCTTTCATTTTTACCTTGTCTTCTTGTCTCCTTGTCCCCTTTCATGCAAGTTTAAACTCTATATATATGTTGTAACTTGATTCTGAATTAAGCAAGAAATAAGAGACAAGCTTATACAAAATTCTTGTATCTCCATCTCTTTACTAAGTGTTCTTCAAGTTCTTCACAATGTAGAGAGGTTGTGATACACGATTTAGGATCTGCCTAATGGCAGATCATTGCTTGCCCATTCTACTCTAAAATCACCTCTAAACTCTTAATTAATCTTCTCTTACTCTAGCTTACTGATTCTATCTCTTTTTAAGTCTTAAGTACACAAACTATATGTGTTGTGTTACTTCACAAGGATAGATTCATACTAGAGATAGTTTAATTCTAGTTGTTGTATCAATCTCACAGCCACTTTATCTTGTTAGATTCAGATGGTATGTAGAGTGTTTTGCTGAGAGGATTCAATCACAAGTTGATTGTCTCTTCCTTGTAGTTGTGAGTTCTTGTTGTTGGTAGAAGGGAATTCAGTCACAAGTTGACTGAATACTCTCTTGACATGAGACAAACACTCATGAATTCTAACATATTATATCTTTATGATCATAGGAGGAAGGATATTAACAAATTAAGGTAAAGGAGAGGGTATATCAATACACCAGAATTCTAATGTCTTTAATCGAAACTGATCCATCACAGTATCGTATTTAATTAGAACTCATAACTTTGATGTGAACTTGAACTTTATAACTAAACCAATAGACACATAGGTCATATAGAATATAAAATATTCTTACATTTTCCCACTTGACCTTTGTGTCAACTTAAGGGTTCAATAACTTTAATGTGCACTTTTACATCAAGTTCACTTGATCTTTACAAAAAATAGAATTGATCGAATCATGGTGGTTGTATGTCATTAAACGGCATAGTCCCTTCCATGTATCACAAATCAATTCCAAATTTATATTATCTTTACATGAGAAGAACCTTTATGCTCAATTTTTTTTATCATATGTTATCTTTAAACCTTAAGTGTATACACATCCTTAATGATAACATATATACTAAATCAGAAACTTAACTTTAAGTGAATTCCTAGGTGTCAGATACTTAATGAGCATTCCATAATTTTAATAGCAAGGCTTTATCTATATTACATCTACGTTCTAAATGGCCAGTGAACGCCTTAGGTGGTAAAGCTTTAGTTTGCGGATCCGCTATCATTATATCCTTTCCTATGCGCTCAAATGACACTCTATGTTTCTGAGCTTCTTTTTAACAACAAGTTCTTTAACTTAATGTGCTTAGCACCATTCATACACTTGTCATCCTTTCAAAAGAAGATAGTTGCGAAATAATCACCAAAAACTCTCAGCGACTTGGCTATAATTAATGTCGATAATCCAAAAGACCTGAGATAAATTTCCACAACCACTATTCTTGAACTGTGACCTCAAAGCATGCCACAATTCAGCCTTAATAGTGGAAGTAGCAATGACAGACTGCCGTCCAGTTTACTTCTTATTATTCTCTTAATTAATAAGAACAATAGCCACATTGATTTTTACCATCAATGCATCCGGCATAATCTGAATCTGAATATCCAATGACCCTTAACTAATTAGATCTCTTATATATAAGCGTGTTCTCATTGGTGCCTTGCAAGTACCAAAAGACCTTTCTTTGCAGCGTTCCAGTGGTTTATTCTGGGATTACTTTCATATCGGTCCAACTTTCCAATATCAAAACTGATATCAAGCTGAATACATGTTCGATATAGTTAAAACCACCAAACACTAATGTCTAAGGAAATATTTCTATTTCTTTACGCTCCAATTCATTTTCAAGACTTTACATCTTAGTAAATTTCCCCCGTCTGAATTGGAGCTATTCCTACGAAGCTCATTGTAAAATATGCCCTCTAAGATCTTACTGATATATCTTTTCTAAGACAAATTCAACAGTCCTTATGATCTATCTCGAAAGATGATATTCCGATCACATATGATGCCTCACTCATATCTTTGATTTCAAAGTTCTTAGAGAGATACAATTTTACATCGTGTAACATGTCTAGGTTATTTGCAGCAAGCATAATTACATCAACATATAAGACTAACATGAAAAAATATGCTCCCACTTACCTTAATTTAGATACATCGATCAATGATCATCTCTACAAACCATATGCACGATGGTATCATTAACCTTTAAATACCATTATCTGGAAGCTTGTTTTAGTCTATATATTGACTTTCTGAGCGTACACACCATATTTTCTTTTCATGCAGCCATGAAACTTTCATGTTGGTCCATATATAGTTCCTCCTTAATCTCTCCATTTAGAAAGACGGTTAAACATCCATCTGGTGAAATTCAAGATCATAATGAGCTACCAAAGCCAAAAACAATTATAAGAGAATCCTTCTTTGAAACTGGAGAGCATGTCTCTTTATAGTTAATACCATCTTTTATGGGTGAAACCTTTAGCAACAAGGTGAACCTTATATTTTTCCATGTCACCTTTCGAGTCGAGTTTAGTCTTAAAAACCCATTTATAACCAATTTGAAACCATTAAGCAACTCTACTAAAT
The DNA here is from genome assembly GCA_905132765.1 of Moricandia arvensis. NCBI lineage: Eukaryota > Viridiplantae > Streptophyta > Magnoliopsida > Brassicales > Brassicaceae > Moricandia > Moricandia arvensis. The sequence goes on along the minus strand of CAJHQP010003799.1, from coordinate 33,493 downwards.
ACCAAACTTCATTATCACCCATAGATATTAACACATCTTTGTGGCATCAAACCTTTTCCAGAATTGGTAATTTCCATGGTCTTTTGAATGAGAGCGGGTCTTCATCAATGTTTAAGCCACATTCACTTTCAATAGCAACCACATAGTCATTTGATATGACAGATCTTCTTTTCTTTTCAGATCACTTTAAAGTTTCTTGTGGTTTACTATTCTCTACTTGAATTGTGACAAGTTCAATGACTATATATTTTAGCTAGTGGGGTTAGTGCATTCTTATGTTGTTCTATTGTCTCATTGAATTTGAGGCAACAATAGAAACAACTACCTCAGGTGAAACTTTAGGTGAAGGAACTTCAATCCAAATTTCATTAATGTCTACCCTTCACAAGTTTACCACTCCACTAGTTTTGACCATTCTCAATGAACCTAATAATACCCGATTCAACTATTCTCGTACTATGGTTAAAACAACAAAATTTGTACCCTTTGATTCTTTCGGGATAACCAATAAAAATACAATAACAGTTCTAGGATCAAGTTTTTTTTTCATGTGGGTTATATAACTTTAATTCTATTGATGCCTTAAAATATGTTGTCCATAGTTTGTAAAAGATCTTAGGAATTGTCCTACTAGGAACCATGTTTAGCATATACACTGCAACTCTTAATGTAAATATCCACAACAAAAGGGATAAAGATAAATTACTTAATATGCTCCTAACCATCTTTATTACAATAGTACACTTCCCCCTCTCAACTACACTATTATGCTGAGGTATATCGAGCATAGTGTATTGTTCACAAATACATCTACTTTCACATAACTTTTCAAATGGACCATACCAGGACAACATCCACTTTCATTGAATTTTTCGTAAATTCACCACGTCTATCAGAACTCACTACATTAAACATATTTTATCTAACTACCTTTCTAACTCATCAAGGAATATATGTATGACATCCACAAACTTAGACTATCATGCAGTAAATATGTATACCTATATCGTGAATAATCATCAATAAAAGTAATGAAATGCTTATCATGAAAGAGTACCAAAAGGGGCACATATATCAGTGTGTATTAACTCAAAACCTGATTCGTCTGTGGCCTCGACTATCTCCATACTCGCTGTCATCGACATAAACGAGTAGGTAGATGTGGTGTCCTCCGGAGTGTAGAGTAAACAGCGACGTGTCTGCCAAGGAATTTTTGAAACCCAGACCAAGAAGAAACGTCCTCAGTTCCATGTACCATGCTCGGGGAGCCTGTTTGAGTCCATAGACAGCTTTGTGTAGTCGACAAACATAATCTGGTTTATCGGTATCTATGAATCCAGGCGGCTGATCCATATACACCTCCTCCGTCAGTGTGCCCTGCAAGAAAGAACTATTGACATCCAGTTGTTTTACTGGCCAGGAGTTACTGATTGCGACATCAAGAACTAGTCGGAGGGTTGTCGACTTGATGACTGGACTGAAGGTCTCGACATAGTCACGTCTGTATTCTTGTTTATATCCCTTCGCGACCAAATGCGATTTAGGACATCTATGAGTACCATCAGAGTTAAACTTGTTTTTGTACACCCAGCGACAGCCAACAACATTGTATCCCGGCTTGCGTGGGACCATACTGAACGTGCCATTACAAGCGAAAGCATCCATCTCCTTCGACATGGAGTTCCGCCATGCTTTATCTTTGAGAGCTTGCGTGATGGTATTTGGTTCAGCCGGTATAGTAGACGACAAGGCTGCAGAGTAGTTGTATTTTGGGTTTGGTTTAGTGATCTGATTCTTCCGTCGAGTCACCATGGGGTGATGGTTATCCGGTGGAGCAGGAGGAGTTGGTGATGATGGTGCGTGAGAGGAAGAGGTGGTGACTGCGGGGATGTGATCTTGTGATGGAGATCCAGCGGAGGAGAGTGACTGGTCTGGTGATGTTGGCACCGATGGAGAGGACATGTTTTGGTCTGCAACGGTAGCTGAGGGAGCAGAACCTGTTGAGAGGTCTGCACCACCATTGTCACTGTTAGTAATACTTAAAGTATGTGATGAAGATGTTACATGTACTTGCGAGTGAGGCTCCGAGCTCGAGGTCCCCGTTTGCTCTACGAGTGGAGCCGGAGGAGGTGGGAGGATAGGTGGAGGTGGTTGTAGTGGGACAGGTACTTTTGTGGCAATGGGAGAAGGTGTAGGTGGTGATTCGGTGGATGTGGGAGCATCAAGGTTGACGGTGAGTTCTTTTTGAAGGGGAAGGTGTTTTCATCAAACCGGACGTGTCGTGAGACGTAGATACGGCCGGTGTGAGGCTGGAGACAGAGATATGCGCTTTGTGTGAGGGAGTAGCCGATGAAGACACAGGGCATGGAGCGATCTTCGAGTTTATGATGAGTATACGGCCTTAACCAGGGAAAACAGAGACAGCCATAGACTCTGGTTTTAGCATAATTCGGCTGAGTACCAAACAATTTATGGAACGGTGAGTCCATGTCGAGTACAGGAGTAGGAAGGCGGTTAATGAGATATGTGGCTGTTAAGAAAGCGTATGACCAATACGAGTTGGGCATGGATGCATGAGTGAGAAGTGTGAGTCCAGTTTCAACAATATGTCGGTGCTTTCTTTCAGAGATTCCATTGTGCTCCGGAGTGTGGGGTGGAGATGTTAGATGAGAGGTGCCTGCTTCTGACAGTAGTTGACGTAGAGCCACAAATTCTCCTCCATTGTCTGAGTATAATGTGCCGATTTTGGCAGAGAAGTGGTTCTCGACAAGTGCTTTGAATGCCTTGAAGGTCTCCTTGACCTGCGACTTCAACTTTAAACGATAAATCCAGGTGTAGCGGCTGTAGTGGTCTACTAGCACTAGATAGTACTTGTAATTGTCTATGGAGGTAATGGGTGAGCTCCAAAGATCAGTAAAAATATATTGGAGTGGGCGGGTGGATTTTATAGAAGTTTGGTGGAAGGGTAATTTATGAGATTTATTGATAGCACAATCTGAACACAAAGTGTTTTGGGTTACAGACGGTTTGCAGGGTAAAGAAAAATTTGAAACAACAGACTTTAGAATAGAAGCAGACGGGTGTCCTAGGCGAAAGTGCCAATCGGACAGATTTATTTTTGGTGGAGAAGAGGCGAAAAAGGCTTGTAGGGTAGATGGTTGAGCTGGCCACTCGTAGAGCTCATCCTTGGTCTTGCCTTGGATTAATGGGACCCCCGAGCTGAGATCCTTCACCTGAAAGTAGGCAGGAAAAAATTCAACAGATACTTTGTTAGCATTACATAAGCGATAGACTGAGATAAGGTTTTTCTTTATGTTTGGCACACATAAGACGTTATTCAAAAAGATATTTCGTGCATAGGAAGGAAGGGATATTGAACCAGTGTGTGTGATTGCTAGGCCAGAGCCGTCACCAATCATCACGGAGTCGTCACCAAGATATGGCTGCTGCAGGGACATGTTGTGCAGATCACTGGTCAGATGGTGTGTGGCCCCGGAGTCCATTAACCAAGCTGTTGACGGGTGTTGAGGAGCGACATCAACATTTGCTCTAGGTTGCCATGGACGAAATGGCGAACCGGTGAGGTTGACTGTTTGTTGCTGCATCTGAGGACATCTCCTTGCACTGTGGCCAAATATACTGCAGATTTGACACCTTCCTTGATATCCTTTTGAGGTTTTGTTGTCCTGCTTCGATGTGTTGTATTGATTCTGTTTGTTGTTGTTGTTCCAGTTGTTACCGCGATTCTGTTGCTGTTGTTTTGGGCGAGAAGTGGCCATGTTTGCAGTCATCAGAACAGTAGCAGAGGTAGGTGTGACGGATGCTAGTATCTTTGCTTCTTTGTTGATGAGTTTTTCATGGATTTCCACAATCGAGGGAGTGGTGTCTCGACCTTCTATTTGATCAGCTACGGTCTTGTAATCCTCAGGGAGTCCGTCAATGATATACTCTATCTTGTCTTCATGGTCCAGAGGTTTTCCAAGGAGGGCAAGTTGATCGAAGCGGCTGGTAAGACCCCTCATGTAGTCGTCAATGGTCTTGTCCCCTTTGGTGTAGTGTTTGAGTTGTAAGCGGAGTTGTTGGATGTGACCATGGCTGGGGGTAGCATATGTCGCACTGAGTGATTTCCAGACATCGTAGGAAGTCTTGGTGTTGGTAACAAGGGTCTGGATAGATGGGGATAGTGTACCAATGAGTCCATTATAGATTAGACGATCTTGTCTGCGCCACTTAGTGAAGTCAGGGTTGACGGCTGGTTGGTTGTTGACCGTGACGGTTTGCTCAGGAGCGATGGTCGTGCCGTCGATGTAACCGGCCAAATCATAACTGTCCAGGAGAGCATGGATTTGAAGGCTCCATGTCATGTTAACTTGGTAACATTAACCATGTTAATGTTGAGTAGAGGTTGAGTAGTATCCACGTTTTCTGCGTTTGCAGCCATGAGGTGAAAGAGATGAAGTTGAGAAAGAGGAGAAGAAGGAGGCGGCTGGAGAGGAGAGAAAAAAAATATTAGGGTTATCGGTTTGCTCTTGATACCATATTAGAATTGTATTTCATATATGTTACTCAATGTACAATAGGGAGTTATATACAACATTAGTCTTGGAGACTAAGTTAGATAATAACAGAACATTCCTAAAACAGAGGAATCGATATCAAAGGTAGTTAATGAGAGATCTGTATCGTATCTCTCTTACAGCAACTACGTGGTTCATCAAAGTTGTATTGATTTACCTCGTGTCATAAAGATCACACGTCACCCTCATCGACTCTCTCACACTCCTTACCTCCCAGCCAAAGTTTTCCCCTGTCGGATTTGCTACAAGAACGTTGACATCAAGTATGGTCTATATTCTTGTAACAACACTGATGAGGATTGCACCTATGTAGCTCATTCAAAATGTGCAACCCACGAGAAGATATGGGATGGGGTGGAACTCGAATGGGAAAGCGAAGAATCTGACAAAGCTGAAGATATTGCTCCATACAAGACAATAAGTGGTGGTTTGATAGAACATTGTTGGCATGAGAATCATTACCTAAAGCTCGAGAGATACGACGGCTCAAGAAAGCAATGTCAGGCGTGTATGCGTTCTATCACCTCTCATGATTTCTACAGCTGTATCGAATGCGATTTTTATCTCCACGAGGTATGTGCCAATCTTCCTAGGAAACTGAATCATGCGTTGCATAACCATCCTCTCTTCATGGACTTGTATCCAATACACGATCGTAATCTCATGAGCATGTTAAGTTGTTCAGCTTGTTATCGTCTATCAAATGGTTTGGAGTACAGATGCAGAAACGAGGGATGTGAAGATAATGGCACACACTATCAAGTAGATGTTAACTGTATTTTAGTTCCTGAGTGTTGCACACATGAAAGCCATGCAGCAGACCATAGTTTATTCATCTCCACCTTCTTCTCTAAAGACAATATTCAAATACGCTGCAAGGGTTGCAAGAGTAAAGTTGATGGATATCATCTACAATGTGTTTCATGCAAGTTTGCTATATGCTACAACTGCGCTACAATTCCACATGAGGTATACCACAAATATGATGAGGATGTTCTCACTCTTTGTTACGGAGAAGATGGCGTGGATGACACCACGTACTGGTGTGAAACATGTGAGGGGAGTTTAGATCCTGAGGAATGGTTCTACATGGACAGTAAACGCTGCACCACAATCCACTATAGCTGTATATTCGGAGATTTTGCTTATATGAAATCTGGCTATACAATGCATGAATATATCGGCAATGTTAAGGTGGAAGTTGTTCATAATGATAGTAGCTCTCGTCCTATGTGTCAGACGTGCCTCCTATATTGCCCAGATCCCCTATGTCTAAAAGTGTATAAGCCGAATGGGAGTGAAGTTTTCATTTGTTCTATTGACTGTTATACTATGTTTTAATTTTGTTACGGGACAAACAGAGTTTGAAGCTGTGACTTTTTTGTTCTGTTTTGTATTTAGATCATGCATCTTGTTTTCTTTAAGCTTTGTACTATTGTACCAGTATGGTTGAAAGTTGAAACAAGTTGTGGACGTTTATCTGTAAATGTTTTTTCTCCTGGGACTGTTCTTGATTGAGATATGTCACCTCACCACTTGATTATATATAGACTTCTCAATCTGAGAGACGACAAATAGATTCAAATCATAGTACAACAACAAATCTGCTATGGCTATCGTTTGACATCCTAACAGCCAGACTCCGAGTTTAAGAAGAGCCAAAGATCACAAAGTTCAAGGGAGGCAAAAAGACTTCTCTATCATCAAAAAGATATTTGGCTTCCCTAAGATTAGACTGCATCATCAGTTACTTGCCCGATGTTAGAAACAACTGAAACAGCCCTTCTGTTTTGTTTCTCAACAAGCACGAAGAAACTCATGTGTCACCCATCATCAGTAGAGCATTTGGTGGTGACGTGAAGTTACTTAACATGTTTCCTGTTCATGAGTCTTCTCAGGCTTTGTTGTGTGGTTACGTGAGTGACCAGGCCGTTTGCTAGTCTCAGCTGATTCCTCTGTGGCCTCGACTATCTCCATACTCGCTGTTCTACTCTTTCTATTCCTCCGCTCCTGCAAAAACAAAACACTACTATATAACATTTCTACAATCAAATAATCACAGTAACAAAGTATCAGTGTTTCCCATAAAATTGAACTCATCTAAACTTGGTGGATTTATACATACCTCACGAAAAGGGTTGTCATCTGATTCAAGCATCCGCACAACCTGGCTCATCTTGGGCCGTTTTTCTGACTCGGGATCTACACATCTCAGGGAAACAAGAAGTCCACGTTTCAGTGCACGTGTAGCGGGTTTAGGATCAATCCTCGGATCAATAACTTCTTCAGCTCTTCCTGTTCCAACCATCATCTTAAGCCATTCAACCAGATTCACCTAGCCAAAGAGAATATATGTTTCAGCACCCAATCAAGGTTCCAAAAACAATCTATTCATAAATTTTTATAAGTCTACCTCATTAGCTGGACGTTCATAGTCAACTGGATCTCTTCCAGTTATAGCTTCCAGAAGCAGGACACCAAAGCTATAGACATCACTCTTCTCGTTCAATAGACCCGTATTAGCATATTCTGGCGCTACATACCTGATACACATACACATGACCTTTCATAACGCGAAGACAACAAACCCATCAATGACAAAGAGAGTACAGATTGTAGGCTTACCCAAATGTGCCCATCACTCTGGTATTGATGTGACTCTCACCCGAGTCTAAAAGCTTGGCTAACCCAAAATCGGAAAGCTTTGCGTTGAAGTCATTATCGATCAGGATATTGCTTGCTTTTATGTCTCTGTGGATTACTTTTGGTTCTATTGCTTCATGCAAATAAGCAAGCCTGTGGATTGTACAACAGAGCAAATGTCAATATCCCCTGTGTAGAGAAGTAAAATTTCAACTCAAAGATACTGTAGACAACTTACGCCTGTGCAGTACCGACAAGGATCTTCATGCGTGCCTCCCAAGTGAGAGTGCTATGTTTCCCCATGTCTCCATGTAGCCATTGTTCTAAGTTACCACTATTCACATACTCATAAACAAGCATCCTGCGTTACATCAATAATCGAACATAAATTCAATGAGATTACTTTCTACTCATAGTAAGTGTACTACGTGAGTAACATATCATACAGACAAGAGAGTCAAGAGACAAGTAAGACTCACCTATGAACACCCTCTATGCAATATCCTAGAAGCCTAACAAGATTCTTGTGCCGTACATGACCAATAGCCTCAACTTCAACCCTGAATTCTTTCTCAGCCTGTCCCCTAGAGACGACACAATTGTGAAAGTGTTACTAAGAGAGTAAAAAGGACACTAAACCCACGGCTAACAATTGTTCCAACAAGAACTTACAGGTTGTTCAGAAGCTTCTTTACAGCAACATCGTTACCATTGATGAGCCTACCTTTGTAAACTACTCCATAACCACCCTCACCGATTACATTCTCAGCAGCAAAACGATTAGTGGCTAGCTGAAGATCCCTAAGAGTAAACCAATGTCCCCAACCAAGATGAGATATTTCCGGCAAACCAACCAAAGGAGATGCTGGTACAAGCCCGCCCTGCGAAAGAGAAGCTTGTCTCCAAGCAGCTCCAAAGCTGCCTTCTTCACCGGAATGAGAACTACAAGCTCTCTCATGATGATGCACAGAGCTACACTGACTTATACTATCATTATCACTAGACTTGGTTCTCCCCAAGTAAGACATCGTCTTCCCTGAGTTTCTGTCACTCATTTTATCAGCAACTGTGACACATAAATTATCATTGCGGTTTTGAAACCCAACTCTATCATCAACCCTGATATCTTTCGCCACGCCTGGTATTTGACTAAAAGGTAACATCTTGTGAGATGGTCTCCTTGATTTCCGGCGGTATGCAATACATATAGATAAGATACATAGAACCAAAGCTAAGAATGCTCCAACTACCAAACAAACCAACACCCACAGCTTCACATCCGCTAAACCAAATAAAGAGACCTTCTTAGACATCTCAGCACTCAAAGGATTCTCAGATGACATCTTTGGTCCCTTTTCTCACAAACTCCCACCTGCAAAACAAGAAAAAGGGTACCTAAATTTAAACTTATAAGACATCTTTAACTATCACAAATCTTACAAGCAAACGAGGAGTAACTTCTTTTGTCTCTTCCCAACCTAATCTGAAAACTAAGGTTCATTAACAAATTGAAGAATCTAATATCGGCAAGTAAAGCTGTTAACTTGTATAAACACTTCAAAGTGGCACACGCAATATCAGGCCATTAACTGCGGCATATCAACGAACAGTTTATATGCATTAAATATCAAACATTTAAGACCAAATCGAATCACTTACGAATGAAGCAAAAGATATTACACAGAGGAATCAAAACCCAAAAGAGAATCTTTTTCTTTACCTACAATGTAGCGACTAGGCCCTCTTGAGCTTTCGAGTAATCATCAGCTTAGAGCAGAAGCAAAACAGAAGATAAAAGGATAAAGGTTGCGACTTTCTTTGATTTTGAAGCAAACCCAAAGGGGAAAACTTGAAGTAAAGAAGATGGCGCAGATTAGCAATAGGGAATGATGGAATTGGAATTGGCGTTTCTTTCAAGCTTTGAGCTCTTGAGCCCACTCAAATAAACCCAGAACGTGAACTCGAATTAGCTATAAATCAGAAGAAAGATAGAGACTTTAATACTTTATTGAGTAGATAAGATACATAGGATGAATGTAAGGAGTGAAATGAGAGAGAGGGTTTGTAGATTAGTAGGAATTAATGAGGAGTTTGAAAAGAAGTTTGGTGAGATTGTTGGTGAGACTCTCTTCTTAAAGCTGGAAAGAAAGCTTTGATTTATGTAATTTGAAGAAAACAAAACAAGAAAAAGAAAAAGAGAAAGAAAGAGAGAGAACAGTGAAGGGAAAGCAAGAAGATGACTCTTTGACAACTGTGATGACTAATTTATAGCTGGATGATGATTATTATGTAATTTTTGAGTGAAAAAATACTTTAGAAATGGTAATAAAATAAATAAAAATGGAGACAAAATCTTAATTGAATAGTGAATTAAACTGTTCATTGTTCACTGTTCACCTATTCAGACTTGGCATTTTATCCTTGTCTTGCATAAATAATATAAAAGAATATATTTCTGTTAGTGAAGATATATTTATGTTGTTTAAATTATGTTTTCATTTAATATTAAGATTATTTTGTGAATTTTCCTTTTATGAATCACATTATATGTAAATATATTTTCTTTTCATCTATAGATATAAAACATATTTTAATAGAGAAATATCCTAAGATAGACCTAAAAATATTTTGTCACAAAAAATAACCTTAAAAGAAAGAAAATCATAAAAATAACTTTATTAAAGAGTGTAAATATACATTTATACCCCTTAGATTAATTAATCTAGACTTAGAGTTTAGAGTTATGGGTGAAGTTTGGGCGTGAGGTTTTAAAATTAAAAAAAATTAAAAAAATATTTTTTTAAAATAAAAAAAGTTTCTCATTTTTGTTGTGAGAGTAATTTTTGTGACAAAAACTTGAAAAGGGTTATCTAAGAGATTTGCCCTATTATTAATTTGAAAATATATTTTCTGTTACTTAAAATTATTAAAGGGGAAAATTAGTTTCTCTCAATATCATAAATACTTTTGTGAACTCTTTTTTATGAAATCTCATTATATAAATTATTAAGATTATTTTTTTGTGAATTTCCTTTGTTATCAGCACATTATATATAATATATTTTATTTTCATCTACGAAAAATATATAAGATATATAGAAACTTTGAAAATACATTTTGGTGATTAAAGTATGTTTAAAGGAGAGATTGTTCTTTTTCTAATTTCATGCAATTAACCATGAACTAACTCGAGTGACATATAATAAATTGATTTTGCTGAATAGTATTACAAAGATTTCAAACAAATTGAATTTTTGTATATTTTATATAGAGAATGTTAGAAGCTCCAGTAGAATTGGTACTAAGACGTTTTTTTAAAAGAAGAACATGAAATAATAAGTTTTGATTCTGTATTTTTAGATTTTCTTGAATGTATTTTTGATGACCCTGGTATCGAATGCCCGCCGAGTGAGATCCGACAGCGCCTAATGACCGTCCGACAATCTGACCACTAGAGCCCGGTCGGAGCCGCCGAAGCATCAGGAGTAGCTGGGGAGCCCTCATGTAATAACCCCAGTGGCCACGCGCAGTGGAAGTGCCCGTATCGCCCGAAGTGCCTCAACAACATCCGCCAGAGTTGGCCTCGAACCCCAGGACCTCCCGGGAGGTGGAGGGGAGCGAGATTGTTCAACCACCTGGACCACAACGCGTGGTTGAATTTTTCTGAATGTTACCACACATTATTGATCATTTTTCATTTTTACTTTCATTACTATTTTCATATACCATAAACGTAAATTTTTAAAATTAATTAGAATCTAATTTTACATTCTTAAAGCCCTTACCTAGCCCATACTCCACTCATAACTCTAACCCTAAATTAGATTAATTATCTAAGGTATAATAGTGTTTTTCTCTTAAAAAATAAGATAATTATTAAGGTAAACATGAAAATTAAGTACTAGTAAAGTGGTATTTTGACAAAAAAAATTTCTGAAAATAGGTTGATTTTATGAACTTATCCTGTTAAAAATGTAAAATGTGAAAAGAAAAAAACTCTATAACGCACTATATGCTTTATGATTTTTAATAGAATTTTCTGAATATATTTTTTATTTAGAATTGCTCCCATCCCATGTATATCAGGGGCTTATTTGCTTAATAGCCATATATGGAATGTAATTTAGGTAAATAGCATTGATTTTGACATAACGTATTGTCAGACATTGTATGCCATTTTCCAGCCGATTTTACCCCTTTTCTTAACAAGTTCCCAGTCAACTTGTATGATAGGAGATGACGTTGCAGGTTGTGAAATAAGCGATAGAATATATGGTTAAGAGTGGATCACAAATATTTCATATGAAAGAAAGAAGAGTCATCTACGTCACACGTTAATTGCCATATACATATACAACGAGTGTTTTATTCCATATGTTACTGAAGTAGTATAGAAATATCACTGAGGAAAAACAGTGGCAACAATGAGTGACGTTGGCGTCAACTAATCAAGGCTTTCAATTAATTATGACAAAACTGATCTCTGATTGATTATTATATAGTAGAAAGAATAATGATAGAGATATTCTCGATGATGTTGTTTTCAGTGTGCAAAAAAATAGTACATACCCCTACAAATTGTGTGGAATATAAATCTATTTCATTTATATATGTAATTAATAATTTGAACATCAAATATAAATATTATAAAAGAAAAAGAGCTTTTGTTGATGAGAAATATATCCATCCACATCACACGTTTATCTACCACATATATATGCACTGAGTTTTCTATTCTACGGGCCAGAGTAGTATTAAGATTATAACTCTATTCACAACTATTAAATACTAAATATACCTCCAACCTCTAAATACTAAATCCAAAACTCCAATCACTAAACCCAAACTTAAATATAAACTATAATATATATTTATAATAATTTAAATAAATTTAAAATCTGAAATATTATATAATATTTTTAATAGTATACTATGCTATATAAAATGCAAAGTAGAATAGACTTATGAATTAAAATCATTTATATGGATGTGGTTAACAAAATGATAAAATGAAATATGTAAATTACTTGTATCGTGTGGTTAACGCATAAACCAATAATCATATCAATACAACTTCAAAACATAATATATGCATATTCATTGTATAATCAAATTATATTCTACATTCGTCAAATAGACTAGAACAAAACAATATAAAATGTATATGATTTGCTTGGAAGAAGTTAATATTGACCCAACCTCACCTCCACTTTCTAAATACTAATCCTAAATTCTAATCACTAAACCCAAACTCCAAATATGAAACCTAAAACCAAATCTCAAAATATAATGTTGACTTCAACTTTACCCCCTCCTCTAAATACTAAACCCTAAACTCTTATACTTAACCCTAAACCCAAATATAAACCCTAATCTAAATATCAAAATCAAAAAATTAATACGTAATATTAAACTATACTATATAAATAAATTAAAGAATAGATTTAGACTTATAAACTAGAAACATGTAAAATGAATTTTCCAAATAATCAAATTTCTCCACCATTCAAAAAATAAATATCATATTATAATCAATCACAAAAGTGACATAGAAAATAACTATCAAATTTGAATGCATGACAGATTGTTCCATTTTTAAGAAATAGTATAGAAATATCTTTCAAGTAGTATAGTACCCTTACATAAATAACTACATTAAAGAATAGCTACTATACTATTCATTTGCCAAATATAGAATAGACGATGACTTCATCTTCTTCAATTCTTTTTTATACATGCTGATCCACATTCATTTGGCTCACCGTCATTGTTCTTCACCATTATATAGAGATCGTTTGCATCTTCTCTCTTTTTTTCGACACGGCAACACTTTACCAACCCACCATCGTTATTCTTCACCACTGGATATGTATGACATTGCAAATTAACCCTGATGCGATGACCTCAATCTTATTGCAAGATATAAAGCGAAAATAGAGTATGAAAGCAAAACAATGACTGTGAGAATCAATAATTTAAAAGAAGGAAGAAAAGAATGAAAGCATCGTTGTATCTGCTCACCGCATACGCCTTCAACCTTACCTTTTCTTTACCACAATTGGCCACGTTTTCTTTTTACAGCCACAATTATTAATTATTCTTTGCAGATTTCACCGGTCAGATAAAGGTAGTATGACAATATTATATAAAAGACACACAATGTATCGGTATATTAAGGTAATTAGTTATATAGTGAATTATAGATTTTTTGAACGTCATACAATGCAATTTCCCATATATCAGAGTAAGTATTCACATTATTAGTATTTTGTTTTTATCTCTTATACAATAAAGTGTTTGTCACATGCAAGAAAAAGCCAAATAATAAAGAAGTTGAAGTTTCATCATATGTCACAAGCACATTTAATTGTGTATCTTCAAATCACTAGAAATATATATATAATGTTAATACTATAATTAATCATCCGAAAACAAGTCAGAAGAATTATCGAGTTTTCATGATGTGCATTCAAGAATTTAAGGTTCAACTCATTATTCTCATCAGCTTTCCACCGCAATTATGTAAAATAATATACTAATCAAGACCAAGAAATCAATATTGCTATATTAATAAAGACCATATGTCAAAATCATGGTGATAAGTACAACACATGAGTGATGATGAGACTGAGGTGTCCAAGTCCAACGAAACCCTATTATAGACAGCTATTGAACTATCATAAACGACACCGTTTGTTGTTGCTTCAAGCTCAAGAAACCTAAAAACAGAGCTAGAACAGAGTCTGTTTTTAGGTTTACTTGTAGGAAGAAGCTGCTTTGTCTTTCCGACCAGCGAGGATCATAGAGATCTGAAGCCTCTGCTAAAAGCTTGATTGAAAAGAAGACGAGCTTGGAACTCAGAAACAATGGGGAACCAAGACAGAACAGCGATTGGTGCAAAGATGACAAGTCCCATTATCTTCTCATAAGCTCTTCCCAGCTCCTTCACCGAGTCCCATATCCCTAAAGCTTTGATCGGTGACCTCAGTACTTGCCCAATCTGAGACAAATAAAAACAACAACAATCGTTCTAATCAAGAACATGACTCAGGTGTTGGTATAATAATATCTGAAGGAGCGTTTGGTGAATATTTTACCAGAAGAATGGCCCAACCGGTTGGAAGAAAAGCAAGAATGGAAGCAGATAGATCAGTAAGTGTGAGTTCACACACAACAAATAACACAGTCATGACTGACAAGAATCCTAGGAGAGAAGTGCCTTAAGAATCCTGAACATTAGCTGAAAATCCGTTCCAAATTTTCTTCTTCCCATAGATACCATCTGAGAATCAAAGTAGATGAGTTAAGCATAGGCATTGAGATTAAATGACCAGTGTTCTAAAAATTAGTCTAAACTGCGCTTAGGCACCCGATTAGTCGGTAAACGAGTCATTGTTAGTGACTACATCATATAGTTAAATAAAAGAGGAAGGATATGTGAAACCTTTAGAACAAGTAATGATGTGAGCAGAACCACCCAAGAGAGTCCATAAACCTAACAAAAAGGTTTTAAAAGGCTATTAGTCACAGGCCAAACTGAAAGATGCAAAAGAAAAATGATGAACTCTTTTATACCAAGAAGCTCTTGCTGCTCTGAGAGATGTTGAGCTGGTAAACAATGCCATACTGATAAATAAAGAAGCGAAGAGCAAGTGTGATCTCCAAGATCCTCCCTCTAATATTAGTATGTTTGAGATATTCTTGCCTACACTCCACCAAGATTCCCAGCTTTTATCAACTGGGTATACCTATACCACCACGATCATTCAACCACCGTTTCCAATCAGTCCAATCATCAACCGTCTTTGCCACTCAAACCCTGAAGGATTGAATATGAATGGTGCAAACAACCAAGAGCCAACCATAAACACATGGAAACCGTATGTATAGATAAAGGCTTGAACTCCTGTAATGAATGGCCATAGACTTGATACACTATCAGCAACAGAAGCAGCTCTAGTCCCTTCACAAGTGACTTCTCGAGTATAGCCTGTAGTTCTCCGCAAACTTGGCGTGGAAGACAACAAAGCCACGACCCGTTGGTCTGTATTTGGACCCGCCGTGTAAGATTGTCTCCCGTAGTAATGTGACTTTGTCCCAAGCTGGAACGTGAAGAACACGGAAGCTAGTTGCAGCTGCATTATGAAGAAATCGACAATAGCCGAGCGGAAACCTTCCTCCAGGCCAATCTCCATTACCATAGGCAAAACCATCAAGAACCCTAGCTGAAAGATTGACTGTGTAGCCAGAGCCTGCTCAAGAGCGGCTAGCTGATTCGGGGTTGCGAGCCTTAAGATCTCTTTCTCAGCTCCACTCATAACCATGTACATACGTCCATACAAAAATGCATAAACCGTAATCACCGTGAGCTGAAACAAACACAAAACTTAGCCCTAAAAGGTTTACTTGAGGAGGAAGAAGATATTAACTTGTGGGAGCATATACCATGCTACTGAAGTAGAATCCAATGGTCGTGAAATAGAATGAGAGCATCCTGTAAAAGTCGAACCTATGTCCTAAACGGTAAGCATCACGACTTAGCGTTTGCTCACCATTCCCATTTGCTACTTTGGCTTCAAAAATAGAGATAGGGTTCAGCCCTACATCTCGTCCCTTTCCAACTTGAATATACTCATGATGTGTAACGTATCCCCCACGTAAAGTTGAATTGAACCCTACATGCATTGAGAATAATCAATATCTGCGTTGGTTTTGCTTGGAACCAACTTCTAATCCTGTATAGACGCCATTACCTCCGAAGATATCTTCACTCAGATTTATTACTTTGGAAGCCTTGCTCACACCACCTCTTGTTATGTGAAAGATTCTATCAAATATGTCAGGATGGGCCATAATGGAAACGGACCCTGCACAGGTAAAAGGAACAATTAGTTAATCATGGAAGATAGGACATGGGTATATTATCTGAAACCCGAAAACCAAACCGAAAACGACCAAAAAATCTGAAACCAAAACCGGACCGAAACTTCTAAAACCCGAATAGTTCCTATTTCTCTAATTCAAAAAGTAGAAACCAAATCGAAACAAACCAAAAAAACGAATACGTACCCAAGTACTCGAAATACTAAATATATAACTAAAATATAAATTATAAAGTGAAATTATTATAAAAATGAAATATCAAATATTTTTGGTGTTTTTAGGTTTAACTCGGATTTTTTATTTTGTCGGTTTTTAGGTTTAAATCCGAACCAAATCCAAATTATATGTAGTTCGATTCTGTTCGGCTTTCATAGGAAAAATTGAAAACCGACCTGAACCAATGCTGAAAAGCTAAATGCAAGCACAGTTCATTCTCTAAATGAGACTCCACTCATTCTTGATTAACCATTGTGTCATAAACGAACATATACCTCAGAGGATTTGCCAAGATTCTTTGACCAATTGTCACAAAGCTACTCTCCTGATTGGACATGAACCAAGCTAATGAAGAAACACTACACCAAGAAAGGGAGAAACATAGAACACAACATGCACATAGTTGCTACTTCCATGATTAGACATGTTTTACAAACTGAGATCTTGCAAGGAGCTTGTACCTTCCAGTAAATATATGTTCTCTGAGACCCAAAATAGTTGGCTTGCGTCTGCCAACACGCTCCTTCTTAAACTCCTCCAACACATTTCTTAATTTGAAAGCTTCTCAAAGTAATTGTCCTGGCACAGAGAGATGACTAACCATGAGGATACTATATACTTAATCTACTGTTATGAGAATGAAGAAGAGTTACATACTTGATTCATATCTATAGTTTGCAGCGCTTCACCACGTGTAAATATGATAGCATGGTTTTGATTCTCAGGCTTTCCTTCACCAATTTCAGCTGGTGGACCAGGAAGTTTGATACGGTAGATTTCCTAAAAATTGGAACACGTTAAGAAGAATGACATGTATACTCTATAGTTTCTTATACGATGCAAGTTTCTTGTACCTCATCAAACTTGTCACCTCCTTTGAGAAGAACAGAGTAAAAGACCTTGGAGATTTTGCATCTGCTGTCTCTTCCCTCTCATCTACATAAGCAACTCGTAATGATCGATATCTATAAAAAAATTGAAATGGTTAGAGAACATAGATCAAATAATAACTATCTTCAAAATGTATCAAGTTTTATCATACTTAGCATGAGCTGCAGAATATTTGTGTAGCAACTCCTGTTGTGGATATCACCTGGACTTTTTCTGATTTCCATAAACCTGACAAGACACAACATAAGTGAACTTGAGATCTGCAAGAGCTTTAGCACGTTCCAGGAAAGCCTTTTGATGCTCATCATTGGATGCCTTGGCCTGGTTTACACTGAACTTGGCTGCAAGAAGTAACAAAAAATAGTAAGTTCAAGAATATCATGTTTTACTTCCAAAGCTTTGCATAAGAAAACACAAACCGTTTTCCCCTGCAACTTCCTGGTAGCATTGAAGCTCCAGAGCCTGCCTATAGTACATCATACCCCTAACTGGCAAAAGAGATCAAAGAGACAAAGATTAACATATTCATATAGACAAAGTAATACTCTAAGAACAATATGATTTACATTTGAGCATTTGTACCTGTTCTAGCTAGGCGTTTGACCTCTGTAAGACACCCACTTCTCTAAGGAACTCTGACTTCTCTTTCTCAAGAAGCTTAGGATCATTTAGCCGATCCAAAAAGTTGGTCCACTCATCTAGTTCATTGTAAGATCAACTCAGTAAACTTGAATTTGTGTAATAATTGTCAAGAATCAAGAACTAATGTACCAGGATAGATCTTTTGTAGGTAAAACAGTATTGAGATCCCATCTTCGTTCTCCTTGTTAAGCTCCTCCTCTGAGTATAGAACATCTTCTTTGTAGTAAGGAGTCAAAACACTGAACATGAACAAAAAACAATGGGTGTAGTTCAGATACATAACACCCTTTTACATAGATAGTCCATAACAGATTTGTATATCACCTGAACGAGAGCATATCTCTTATTCTTGGAGCATTAGGCATATTCATAAACAGAGAATTAGCAAAGAATGTGATGCGGCGACGAGCTTCCAAGTTTTGAGGAACATTTATTGCAGATTCTTTGGACTGACAAGAGCAAATGAAGCCGAACAACCTACAAGAAGTAGTCAGGTATCATGCTAGATGTTACTCTTACACCCAAAAAACATTCACATGATGATAATTAGTTTGCTCATTGAATATTACCTTCTCCCTCCAGTGTTTGTTCCTCTATGAGATGAATATTAATCTTCTCAAACCTCTGTTCCTTTATCTCATTCTTGATGTCAGGAGAATGAATACGAGCCTTTTCACAATTCTACAACAAGAACAAACAAGAGGACTTCATACACTATACTTCTGATGTCATAATGCATTCTTTTTATCTGTCTGATGATCATATACTTACTCGATGACCATTAACCAAGAGATCTTGAGTGATGATTTCTATAACATCTTGGAAGACATTAATTAACTGAGACTTGTAAGTCTCCTGGTCTTCATAGTCACTTAACTGTTAACAGAACATGAGCCATGAGAAACAGTTCCAAAGCATTAGTTACATGTGTAAAGGCCTAATGTAGTGAATGAGTGGACTACATATTCCAAACATTACCAAGATGCTTAGAAACTTCTCCAGCTTATCACTAAGGAGTGGTAATCCACTCATCCTGAAATCATATATGAATCTCTGCTTCTGTATGCTCATGTCCACTTCTGAAAATACCTGATTCATCACCCTAATTCAAGAGTAAACATGTTGAAGTCATGAAGTAGGGCTCAAGTTTGCATAAGATGATAGTGTCAAGCAGGTTTGGTTTACCTTCTATCTGCTTCATCTTCCAGTAGAGCAGAGATGATTTTCTTCAGTTTTCATAGCTCTCAATAACAGCAAAATGCATGTAGTCATCACTTGTAATCTTTCTAAATAGTTCAGCATCCTCTTTTCCTTTGAAATCTTTTGCCATGTCCACAGCAATGGGAATCTACACAGTTGAAAGCATATATGAAGATCCTAACTGAAATAATCACTTATGCATCTTAACAAAAAAGGTGATAACTCATGTATTTTTGATCAATGACATTGTTTGCTACTAAGTGAAACAAGTCTTCAACAACACCGATGATTTCTTACCTTACTAGCAAGCAAGAATGGTGGCCACTGGATGACAGACACATCACCAGAAGAAGACGTACGAGCAGCAAATCCCTATCTCTGAGTTGCAGAATAAATAGAAACGTTACATGACTTGCAGGCCTGATGTACTGAACAACAACACAACAGTGTTTTTCTAATAGACTAGAGGCCAACCTGTCACTAATCTTATCCTCGCTTCTCATAGAGATAATGAACTCATTCCACACCTGGGAGAAGTTTCGTGATGTTTTTCTGGTTCACATAGTCCTATAGTTTCCATAGAGCATTGATCAATGACAAACAAGGAAAAAAACAGATGTGATCTACCTTTCTACATGTATAAAGTACTCATCTGTAAATTGAGATATGTAAGTTCAGTAAGATATATATTAACAAAACGCAGTACCGCATGTTTTCCTTTTGTATCTTCTGCTGGCATGAGGTGCGTCTAAAGGCAATGGGTATTGACATAAATCTAGACCTCAACATCCCAAGAGTCCGTATCTATGAAAACCCAAATGCGGATCAAGAAGTAAACAAGTAAGTGAAGTTCCTGCAAGCGGTACTATCATCTACTAGGTTGCACAATAAACATGATCACTTACTTCTCCCAAATGACTGAAGGCTCCATGTATACCTCCAAACAGAGTGGAGAAAATAGCGTACCATATTTGAGCATCCATCAGTAAACCTACTCAGAAATACAACACAGGTAACTAAGTAACCAAATACAGCAAGATTTTTTTCTCTTGGGAACTCTTTTATTCTCTACTTACCATACAATTGGCGCCCATACAGCAATAACCACTCCAACATTGTTATTTGCTACATAAAAATCATGAGTTAGTCAAGCAAGAGACATGCAACAAAGAAAAAGGGAAGATAATCTGAAAACTTTACCATGTGAAAAAACTCATGCCACTTGGTATACGAGATGCTGACAAGTTCATTATCATCTTTGTTTGGTCGGACCTTGAGGATAAGAGGTGTATCTGTTTTGGCAAATATAAATGATTAGTCATCATATGCTTAAAGAAAAATATATTGTAAGAAGACCCTGTTCCTAGAGAAGACTCATCTAGTGCACGATGTGGAATAAGTACAAGGAGGACTCAGATAAGACTCAGCAAGTGCACATAGCAGAGGTAAATTCATAGCTCGCATATGTATCTAGACAGTCTACATTGGAGTAAATATAGGTTAAATAGATTAAGGCAAAGGTAAAATCCATACCTCCACATAGTAGTTGAAAGCAAGCTTGCTGATCAGTAGCATAATCCAGAAGGAGGTATACCTGAGCATAAAACAAATTACACTATAAGAGAACATGCTCGCAGATGAGTTCAAAAATCTTTATGAAATTAGATAATGATAACACGAAATGTGATGATCACTCACTTGAAAAGAGAGAGCATGTCCTCATGCATACCTCTTCCAACGTATAGTTTTGGCTACAAATAATAAAGAAACAAAGATGACAAAAGAAATACCAATATTTTCTAAGAATCACAAGAATAGTTTTAAAACTTGCCTGAGCCCACCACATAATAAGCTTGATAACTCTCATGTCTGAACACTCCATGACTCTCCTGAACGGTGGAACCAGGAACAAGAAAGCAGCTAATATGTTTGGTAACACGTAGAATGAAACTGCATAGTTATAAAAAGACTTATCCTTCCAATCCCCAGTCCAAGTGCTGAAGAACTTTACAACTCCACTTGGGCGTTGGACAGACTTTGAGTAAGCAATTGGGAGCAGCACAGCCCACATAGCTGCTACTGCCAGTTTCAGAAGGTAACGAAGTATCTGGATAAACTTGAAGTTCTTCCAAGCATTGAATGTAAGGATGATATCCAATGCAGCTATATAAGACAAAAGGATAAGTAACTCCATTAGAACATAAAATAAGGAAGACTCTTCCTTGGGAGACAAGAAACTACTGTGGGAACCCTCACAACCTTGTAAAAGAGTTAGATACGCTGAAGTAATGAAAATGGTTAACACTTTCTTGAAGATGTCCTTGTCAAAATATCACCCAGAGATCCAGAACCATTCCATCCAACTATCACATAGCCTACAAAAGACAAGGACAAGTCTGATCATTTGAAAAAACAGTTTGTTTCAAGACCAATATCAACTCTCTGACAAAACAAAACTATTATTACCTGAAAAGCCATGACAAGAATATCCACATTCGATCAAAATCTCTGAAGAGGTTCCAAAATGTGCGGACTTCAACAAAGTTTGTCTTAGGCTTGCTTTTCCCGTAAGTGACTTGATTCAGCCTCTGCAATATATTAGACCTACACGATTATGTTTCTGTAGTATCTTTGTTCTTTCTGGCCTGAGCCATAAGGGTAAGGATATGTAGCTGTGTCTACATCAAAACATCAAAGAAGCACTATGTGAAGAAACACACAGCTTAAGACTGCTTCTTTAAACTAAAGGCACATAACTTCCACAATTACAGAGTCTCATACCCTACCAGCTTAACTAAATTACAGTAGCTTAAGAATAAAATGACATACCTCGTTCTGTGGGGTTCTCTCATCAGAGCTTAGGAAAAAATCTGCATTAAGGTCCAGAGGCCATCCTAACTTGAAGCATCTTCTTGACCTTTAAATAAATAAGGAAGCTGAAAATGAGAAACCACATCAAACAGGCATAATAATAGTTAAGCAACTCACCAAAAGTATTCATTCAAATCATCATAGTTTCTCCATTGTGAATGGCTTGCTTTGCCACCCCTGTTCCTTCTTGCTTCCTTCTCAAGGGTAAGTACAATCATTTTTAGGTACAAAGACATTGTCCAGTTCCTAACAGCATGAGTGCTCTTGATATACTTACATCGCGTATGACTTGATAGATGGGAGTTATAACATTTCTCAGAAACGTTTCTTCATCAATTATCTCTCCTGTTTCATATGCCTCACCACTTACAGCTTCAACATTGCTAAACAGAATCCCATAGACGTCATTTGCCATCTTAAGAACAATAACAATAAAACAAAGAAGAAGAAAAGCATTTCAAACCATCCAGAACCTGAAGAAAGCTATGGAACATATGTATATCTAAATTAGAAAACTTACATGGTGAAAAATATAGGCAGATACATTCAGGCATGAATCTAACATTTGAGGCTTCACCCCCATATTAGAAGGTACAGTGAATATAGATAAGCTGCAAGCTGTTGCTACATCACAATCTTGTGAAAACCTTTTTAGAAACCAAAGCATCCAACATCAGATATGTGACCAAAGGACAGAAAAAAAGGGCAAAATCATATAGATATATTGGAACTTATCACATAATCTTGATCAACAACATAATATACCTGAGATCGGCTCATGGTGCAAAATATTTACACCATGAGTATAGTTTTTATAAACGTTTTGTTCATCATACCGGTGGACTGTGCTAGGTTTCAACTGCAAGAAAACTTACAGCATTACTAACCATAAAGGATAACAAGAAGATGTGTAACACACCCTACAACAATGCTCACCCCATCATATTCTTCATCAGTTCTGTTTCTAATATCAGCATTAGCAAGAAGCAGTATTATATGCTCCCTCTGATTAGCCACACTCCCTCTCTCTAACATTCACCATATTAAGTGAAGAAACAAATAGAAAGTTAGCAAATCATCATAACAAGTAACAACACTAGGAGTTATACAAAAGATTACCTGAAACCCAAATTCAGAAGCAAGCCATTCAAGTATGTCATTGAAACGTCTAGTTCTAGCCTTGCGCATTTCATCAGGTGCATTAGATGGCAAATGAACTCTTCTTTTAGGTAGATTGCGCACATTACGAACCGCACGAAATGCAGCCTTGACCTATTTGTCACAGTACATAACATGACAAGTGTAAACATTAACATACTACTCGAGTGATTTCAACTATGTATTCAAACAAAACGCACCTCAGGGAGTTCCACAATAGCTGGTTTAGTCCCTACAGCATACAAAGGAAGGATGTTGTAGTGCTCATATCTATCCTCTTCTTTCAACTTCTTCTGCATATCTACGAGTCTAAAACAATGAAACAAACATAAGAAATTAAGGCTTCACACAGAGCTATCTAATCACAGTATCATTAGCTTATATAAACCAAACCTCATAATCCACTTTTGGAGAAGGTACAACAGTCTTCAGTACATCAT
This sequence comes from Moricandia arvensis, assembly GCA_905132765.1. Classification (NCBI taxonomy): domain Eukaryota; kingdom Viridiplantae; phylum Streptophyta; class Magnoliopsida; order Brassicales; family Brassicaceae; genus Moricandia; species Moricandia arvensis. The sequence continues at coordinate 9,972 of CAJHQP010003799.1, read as the reverse complement.
ACAACACCGAAGCAATTTGATAAAGTCTAGCCATCTCCTCTCTATAGTAAAAGAAAACATAGAACGTAAGACTACGGGTTACTATAACCAAGCTCAGCTTATAAATCTTGGCCTGCACTTCACGGTTTTCTTGATGTTTCTCCTTCTTTGATATACTTCGTCATAGAAGTTTTGGTAATATGCCTGAATCTCTCTAGGATCGTTTTTTGCAAGCTTTAGGCTTTGTTTCCTCTTTCTTCCTTCAAAATTATAAAACATGTAAGCTCTTAATGATCAAGTTAAAGTGTTACCTATCTAGAGAAACCATCTCACTAAGTCAAGTTTTATGCATATACCTTCTCCAGCCTATGTAGCAGATAGGTCTTAAACTGACGAACACCTCGTCCACCTGATTTAGTATCCATCTATGAGCCTTCTCAAAGCATGAAAGCGAGGCCTAACATAACAGAAACAGAGTGTGTTACATAGAAACAAACCATACTAGTTGTACAACTATGTCTATGTTGAGAAACTCATCTATTACAAACATCCTTAAACAGAAACTGGCTAAAGCAAAACAAGAACTCTTCTTGTTTATATACAGAAACAATAAGCAGAAATCTAAAAACATAACCAAAAGGACTCATCATATCTTCTCAAAGAGTGACTCACATAGATAAGCAACGCGAGGATTATCCTTCTCGATTTCATTAGCAACACGAAGAATAGGAGCAATAGAAGCTAGAGAAGAAGGAACAAGCTCGCTGTCCATGGCGCTAGCATCTTCGTTTGGTCTATCAATCATCATAGTGGTGGCACGAGAAGGAGCAACCCTTCTGGACAGAGACCGAGGCAACTCTGCTGTTCCACTTGAAACTAGCTTCCATGGCCACCGTGAGTAAGAACAATCTGTAAGTCCCTCCTCTCCAAACTCAAAAAAATTAACTCTCGTGAAAATCAAACAATGACACTGAAAACAAAGTAACAAGAGAGTATGATAATTGAGCTCCTTTTGTACTCACTTTATAGAAAACACAAAGATAAAAGAGATCAATAAAGAAAAGAGAAAAAGAGTTTCCTTACGAGAGATTGTTTAATTTAAATTATGTTTCTGCTTTTTAGCTTTTTCCCTCGCTTTTTTCTTTTGCTTTTTTTTTCTTCTCTTAGGTTTGGTACGAAGCTCTCTAAATTCTTTTGCTTAGCGAGGAAGGTGACAGTGGAGGGGAAGACAAAACAGGAATGACTTATGGACAACAAATAAAAACGTCAACTTTTCTTTTCATTTTATAAGAAAATCGCTATACGCCAAACCCCAAAAAAGAAAGCCAGTTCAATGAGACGTTTCAATAGGTTACTAAGAAGTAAGAACATATCACATGTATATCCCCAAGTCTCTCAAACACATCATGCAACCTAAACTATAAGGAAAAACTGTAATCAAAGAGAATATTTACAGAGTTTTCATGGATTCAACCTCTATTCTATCTTTTATAAACACACTCTTGCCTTGGAGGCGAGCAGATAGAGAGAAGAAATTTGAGCTTGTTTCAACTTTGGTTTCACTCCAGCAAGACAACACCATATTCAAGCTAATCCATTACGCAACTCCACGAGGTTTCGGCAACAAGAGAACAACATTGGATGAATTTCACTTCGGGCTATGCTATGATGTTTCTTTTAGTTCATATTGGACTTGCCTTAGATACCTGCACCACCAAGTCCAAACCAAACACATATGAACTGACCTCTCTAACTAAAACTATATCTACTTAAGATATGAATTTGTTGGTTGTTTACTTTACACTAAGTTTGGTGTTGGCTATATTTGAATATTTCAGTTTGGTTCGGTTTATATATCCACCCTAGTTTATAGATAAAAAAAACTTGTTGCCGGCCTCCCTAACTAAAAATATAGATACTTAAAAGAGTGAATTTGTGGTTGCTTACATTAAAGTTGGAGCATGTTAGGTTTCAATGTTTCAGTTTAGTTCGGGTTATCTGATGTAGGAGGTTCACAGCTTACTACAGAACTCCTTTACTGAGGCCTGAAATGACTTTGTAATTTAGGTTGATGAAAAGAAGTGTGTACCTGATTTTTTGAAATGGTTGTAGAGGTCCACTGCTGAGGGAGGCTGCCTTGCAACAGTATCATAGTTGACATAAGTGATTCTTGTTTGTTCTTCTTGTCTACTTACAATGTTTTGAGGGGGGTAACTCCCGCAAAACCCATAAAACGAAAGCCAATGGCAAGGGTCGAACCTGTCCAAACCCCCGTTCTTATCAATAATACTACATCTGAGATCTACAAAGGGATACCTAAATTGATGTCCAATACTTTACCAATGAAATTAGGGTATATGATCAGAAGAACTAATGCCTGATGCCGTGTAACTTGTTTGGCGGTTCCAATGATAGAAGAGCTGAGAATCACAAGTTGTTTTGGTTAAGCATATTAACACAAGTTAGATTTAGTTTACAGATGTACTTCTGGTCTTACCGGAATGTGTTGAGAAGAGCAATTAAAGAGCTCACGGTGAAGCATACAACTGAGACGCTCTGCTAAAACCTGATACCTAAAATTGATTAAAATATACTCTCCAATGTTAAACATGGGACTGATATCTGCAAGACTGCAAGAAATTAAAAACTTTGGAAGCTAATAAGAATCACCAGTTACCTTTCGCATCTCTGATGAAACTTGTTCAAGACCGGACCTTCCCTTAGGTTAAAAGAGAAGACGCATGGCCTAGAGAACAAGAAAGAACATAAAAACGAGTTGAGAATTTCTGCTACTAGATCAAGCCTGATGGGTCTCATTATTATCACTGACATATAAGCTACAAGGAAAAAGTGCAATAACTTACCATAGAAGCATATTTCCTCCTCCAGTGATTAGGAGTATTGAAGCAAAAATATCTACATTAAACCTACACCAGTACACAAGAAGTGGGATTTCTAAGAGAAGACCAAAGAACTTTTATGAATAGCAACGTGTGATTGTAGCACATTACCTCAGCCAATACTGAAGGATCAGCAGAATTATCTCCGGGAAAGCAATCCAGATAAAGAATTGCAAATTGATATCATTAAGGATGAACACAAGAACAACCGCCTAGCAAAAAAAAAAACATAAGATAATATGTAAATATCACAGAAATGGCTTGGCTAGTGTTTTAATTACAGCTGAGAGGTATTACATACCGCAACAACAACAAACTTCTGCCTGGTGCCAACATGAATCCCATGGAAAGAGCAACACTTTCTGCGATCACTTGCACTGGAAGAACCTGGGTTGCTCTTGTTTTTCTCGAGCAATACTTGCTGGATACTATTTCTTCATCATCGTCATCCTCCTCCTCTCCATTTCCCTGATGGCAAAACATCTACCCTATAACATCAAAAAGTATCTTTGTCTTATCTGTAAACAAGCATTACATAACACGACCAGGTTTTACTTAGTATTGACAATATACGTACCAGAAAGACAGAAGCAGGAGAAAAGTTGCAAGAAACAGAATCTTGGAAAGGCTGCAAGTACAATGCGATACATCAGGGACTATATACTAAAAGAAGAAATCAATGTTCATAACAAGAGAATATAAATTTATACCCATAAGCAAGAAAACCAAATGCGTTGGACCAATGATGCCACCTTGTGCAAGTTGCTATTATCGCAGCCACAAGATAAACAAGAGAACCTGCAAACAGACATAGTAGAGATCTTATTCGCAGCCTCTCCATACTCAACAAACCTTATTATCTCTGTTATGTACTTACCAGTGTTTGAGGAGCCAATCATAAGATGAAGCACCTGCATATATTCCATTGATGGATGTGTTAAATACACACCATGGCAAGTGACAAGAAGTATATCATAATAACATAAAGTAAAGCCAACACTTCGACTGATATGAGCTGAGATGCAAAGATTATACTTTTGCCGAGTCCATCCAAACACGTTGATCCCGCCTGTGAAACCGACTTAACTGAAAGAAGAGGAAGTTGGCAGCCAAGATAAATCTTATAAGCCCAAACCAACAAAAAAAGAGAGAGAGAATAAGACTTTTTCATTACATAGGAACCAATGAACAAAAACCTTAATCTATTACAGTCCATAACTGAAAAGAAAGGTTTCAACTTTCTACTGATAATTCGTATCAGATTCAGATTCCAGAATCAAATCTCTTATTCTACACAACACACACTCGCTATAGCTTCCTATTTAAAGAGTTCACCTGAAACTTAAAGGTCAACAACAACATACACAGCTCTAAAGACTAGAATCCTCATCAATCACCCAATTCACTGATATTCAACAAAAGAGACGAAACCTTTGAAATCAAATTGACCCTAGAATCAGAAGAAGATAAGAACCTGAAGGAATGCTATGAAGGCGAGAGCGCCGTCGATTAAAGCAAGACATAGATTGGCGGCGATGAAGCTCGGAGCATAGCATTTGTCCGTCTTCGATTCGAAAAGCGGTCTTGTTATCGTCATCGTGAATCCTCTCTTTCTCGATCCTCTCTGAGATCGAAATGCCCGAGATTTTAGGTTTGTAGAGAGAAAGGATCAAAGAACACCGAGACAGATGGTTGTAGGAGAAGGGGTGGGTCTGGTCTGAAAATTATTATTTTAATACTATCTGATTATATTTTCGGAAATTTAATAACTTATACTTTTTTAACCTTAATAACTTATACTTATTCAAAAGAAATCAACTTATATTGAACAAGCTCTTTATAAATATTTTCTATAAAAAAATATTTTAAAAAATAACTAAAATAATTTTTTTATTTTGAAATATTAATATTAATTTTTATTTTTTTAAATTTTAAATTCATCCCAAAATGTCATCTCAAAATTCTAAGCCTTACATTTATCCTTAGAGTATAATTGTATATTTACATATTTAAAATCATTTTTCTTTAAAAACTATTTTTATAACAAAAATATTTATAGGACAAAAATATTTTTAGGACAAAAATATTTTTAGGACAAAATATTTTTAGGGCTAGGTATTTTTCATTTATATTTTGACTATTTCTTTATCCATCTAATTTAAAAAAAAATGGGAAAGGATTAGTTGACAAAAAAAGGATTAGCTAATTTTTATTGTATTCTTAATTATGTTTTATGAAATTTACAAGTACTGTTATATTTGAAATTTTCACATTCTGATTTATCCTAGTTTTAGTGCTTTCATACTCAACGGATCATTACAAAAAGAAATATATACCTTTCTACTAAACCATTTCTATACTAAAGTTTTATCCAAAATGAAGTCCTTAATCCATGTCAGGATTACTACATGCCTTCCGTGATTGTAGAGGTTATCTCTGGTTCTTATCTCCATATAGATGTTAAGACTATAGAGCTCGTGATATAATGCACACAAAAAGCTAGCTAGCAACATTAACACACTTGTATTCAGAAATTGAGTGTTGAATCAGTACATTAGATCGATGTGAAACTTTGTTCTACAGCAAATACATTATTGAAGAAAAAGAATATCCTAAAGAATGAAAAAAAAATATTAAAGAGAAAAAGAATCTGTTCTTCCTTGTTGCTACCTTTTGTGTACAGTTGCTGCATACATAAACAAGAAAGGTTTACTATATATCTGCACACTTTGTGGGTGCAAACCCGAGCCTTGACCTCTTGGTATCATAGAGTATATGAAAGTTCTGCTGCTGATAGTTTCCAATAATGGAAAACGCTGACTTGGGAGTTCCAAGAATCGCCAAGCAAACCAAATCTTCATTCAACCATATGTAAGAGTTCTCTGTTGGGAAGTTCCAGACAGCACCATCTGCAAACTCAATCCCAAGCTCAGGAAGCTGAACGTTATCAACACCAGAGACGTTGAAGCAAGGATCTAGCACCGGGAAGTCTCTGTAGACAGAGTACTTCCCTTTCACTTCTTCAGCAATCTTGTTCTTGATGAGTTCATAAGCAGGCTCAGCGAAGTAACTCAACGTTGTACCTGAATCAATGATGGTTCCTCCACCACCGTCTGATGAGATGTTCCATGTTCTTCAGGTATGTTCACCGCGTGTCCCGCGACTAGAATGGACTTGATCTGTACGTAGTAGAATGTTTCAACGAGGTTTTCTTTTGCAGCGACAAAAGAAGTGAAGTTGAGGTTCGGATGTCTTAGCAGATCCTTGTCTTCGCCGAAGATCAACTTGCTGCTAACGTTTGTGTCGCTGTTTCTATCGACAAGACAGTAAGAAAAGGAGTGACCATAAAGAGACTGAAGCTGAGAGGAGAAAGAAAGTGGGCCTCTTCCTAAACCAAGCAACCCTGCAGCACCATGGAAGAGACCTCTATTCCAATGACCACAACCAAACATCATATCTTCAACGTTATACAACTCCGAGCTCCCCTCCATTGGTGGTGAGATTAACGGTGAAAGTCTCCACAGCGAAGTCTCCAGTAGTGTTGGAGCTGTCTCCATACCAGTAGTAATAAGGGCATGGCTGGTTCTCTGATTTACAAGGCTTTGGAGGGTCAGGCGATGAGACTAGGTTACATCTTGGGTCATTGCAAGTTATGTTCTTGAAAGAGGTAGAGGATGTTGGGTCGTAAAACGCACCGTTTTGTTGGAAACAGTCGTAGCAAGGCAAGCATTGGATCCAGTTAAGGTCACTTCCTGTGTCGAGGATCAAGGAGAAGTGTTTTGGTGGTGAACCAACTAACACGTCCATGAAGTACTCGCCTGAACCGAGAGACATACCGGACTCGAGTGTCGCCACGAGTGACCAGGCTTCTCCTCCACCGGAGAAGAAACCACTGGAGAGATAACAGCTTCCTTCTTGTTCTTGTTATGTTTGTGAGGTTTGGAAACAGAGTTTTGGTTCTTCTTCTCCAAGACTCTAATGTGAAGCATCTGGATTCTTGTGAGATCTTTGATTTGGAGATCAAGAACTGGATGTGTTGTTGTCTTGTCTGTTTCTTGATTGGTTGTTGCTTGTCGGCGCTTTAACTGAAACTTCACGGTCTTGTCTTTTCCTGTTATTTCCTTGGTGGGTTCCTTCTCCGGAGAAGAGAAACCGCAGTCGTCGCTTGTGGAAGACGAAACAGAACCAAACCGCATCGGGTTGGAAAGTCAAACCCGGAAAAGCCTGAGATGTTTTTCTTCTGCTCATTGTTCCCGGCTAGAGCTCTGGAGTCGCCGGAAAAAGCTGTTACGAAGAAGAAGATAAGACAAAGAAAGAGACTTTGCTTGGACAACATTAGGGAGATATGCGTGAGAACGTCAAAATCTCCGACAAAGATGAAGCTCTGCCTGGAAATGAAAATGAAGAAAAGAAAGTGCAGATGTAGAAGTTATCTTCTTTGTGATTGAAAAATAGAAACTCTTGGGGGAGATCTGTGAGTTTTGATTCTCAGAATTTGATTCTGAAGGAATAAAGTTTTGAGCAGAGCATGAGCTTAGAGAGAGAGAGAGAGAGAGAGAGAGATGAAGTACAAAGAAGAACAGTAAGGATCTGGTGAAGTCAGATTACTGAAAATAAAGTAATAGTTGATAATTGTGACCAAAAGTCTTCTCTTCTTCACGCGGTTTCATACTTAGGACCAAACATGGAGGGGGACAAAGAAGAAGAAACAATTAGAATGAAGTGAGTTTGTGGAATTGTTCTACAAATAAATTATTTTCTTGGTTTATCATATACCTATACAAAAACTCAATAATAAATAAAAACTAGATTCTGACGATAATTTCATAATTTATAATTTATGTGTCATCAATTTAAATTTATGTTCTTAAATTAAAATTATATAATTTAATGATATGTAATAAAAGAGTTATGTTAAATAACATGAACATTGTTAAACGTACAAATGAAATGAAACGTAAAATAAGTTATCAAATAAATATTAATTAAATTATGTTAAACATAAATATAAGAGTTATATTGCTTGTAATTATCAATTTAATCAAAGGAAAGATTTTTAGAGTATTTCTTTTAATATTAATAGAAAATAAACATATCGTTTAGTTACAACATATTTAATAGTCTAAATTAAAATCACGCCACGGAAAATTGAAATAAGACTCTGTTTTAATATAATAGATAATGTCTGACAAAAGAAAACCTAAACCCATTATAATTATATTTATTCGTCACTAAACAGAATTTGATTTGTATAATCATCCAAAAACTTTCCCTACTAATCAAAAAATCCACAGTTAAAACGAAGAGGTTTGAATTTTCATGTTAGCAACAAATCTATTGAAAAATACTAGTTTGACCGCTAAACCAAACAATTAGATTAATCTTTTGAGAAAAAAGAAAGTCGTTAGTGGGCTACTATAAACTGTTGATCTACTACCTTTTTTGTGACGCGCATGTTAAAAGTATATAGACCTCGTGACTAGTATAATATAGTTAGAAATAACACGGCATATCAAAAATGGATCCTTGTCAACATCCAGTTCCAACTAATCTTTAGACTCTTAAGTGTGTATAAAACTAACTATAAGCAAAGACGTTAAAGTTGACCGGTTATAACAATACGAGATCAAATTTAAAATTAGGTTCGAGCTTTGTGTAGTTGGCGACTTGACGCAGAGCGAAGTCCTTTACGTTCTCTTTGAGCTGTTTGACTTTGACCAACCAAATATGTAAATGTGTCACACGTATCGCTCCCAAGAGTCCCTGAGGAGTCGAACCCTGGTGCCTTGGATCCAGTTCACCTGAGTGTTACCACTATGGCTATTCTGTTCCGGCATCTAAATGCTTACTTAACAAAATTTTATATATTGTAAGTCCGGTATGCTGGCTGCTAATTGTAAAAACAGTAAAACAGTAAAACTAAACTAATTTAGATTTAGATTAAATAATACTCTCTCCAATATCATTATGTGTTAATGTCAGCAAAAAATTGTTACAGCAAATAAATATCGTTCTCGATTTTTATGTATCACATTTATAATATGTTACTGTTTTTAAATGAAGTGTCACTTTAACATTTTTCTATCTGCTTACACACAAAAGTGTCACTTAGAATTCCAGATGCAATTTTGAGCTGCTATATATTACACAATGCATCTGATTTATAGATAACTTTTAGTTTCGAATAAGCTTATTGTTGAATGATGTGTAATTAATAAGATATTAACGCATATCCAATAACTTTCTAATCTCGTGTGAAAACTGTCAAAATGACACTCTTAAGAAACAGAGGAGTAATATAATGTTATTTGTATATTACTATTAAAATATTAGATTTCTTGGTGTATATTAATTATATTTTAAACAAAATATAATAAAATATAATTTATTAATTTGTTAATCTAATGTACAAGAATACTAATAATAGACCAAACTAAAGAGAAAACTAAAAAATGAGCAAAGTGATTATAGTATTATGGAGTAAGAGAACTTCTCAACAGAAAATTAATTTAAACATCCCCAGAAACGTATGAAGTTAGAAGTTGACCGGGAAAACTATGATACTTTTCATTGTACACTATTCCAAGTCAATACAAAAAAAAGATTACATAACAAATGGAGTTATTTTGACTTTCGTTATCATTAAAATTTTATTGGACGAAAAAATTAATTTAAAACACCTACGATTTTTTTTGAACTTTCACACTTGCTAGAAAGGACAACAAAAACAAACGTTGAAGAGTTCAAAGGAAAGTCAACCTCGTTGAAAGAGTTAATTAATATCATAAATCCAAAAAAATCGAAAGACACAACACTATTGAATTATCAGCTAAATATACCTTCGAAATTTCTTTTCGACACGGGCTAGATTTTGAGAAGAAACATGTTATGGCTTCAGTTCTGATCATCACAAGGTCGGCGGCGGAGCATATCGGAGAGACGGGAAAAGCGGTGGTAGAAGCAAGAAAAGCGAGCGCGGATATGAAATTCAGATTGAACTATTAATTAACGAAGAACATCATGATTCCCCTCAGGTTGATTTGTTTCTTATCCACATACTTCTCCGCCGCTTCTAGCCTTCAATCTTCCACCC